>JANRMT010062848.1:23302793-23319205 GCA_026402145.1 Polypterus bichir lapradei | reverse complement strand
CAAACAAGTATAGCAGATAACATATATATGTATTATATACTCTCTCTAATATTGGCGATAAACTTTTATGCATATCATTTAGTTTATGGGGGGAGTTTTAATTTTGAGATTACAAGTTACCTTTTATAATTGTTGGTTGTTCCCTTTGTTGCAATAATAAAAAGTTTACTTCACTGGGGTATACCCATTTGTTTTTGGAAACAATCATCCAGTACTTTCTATCTTTTCTGCTTCATATTCATGCATATGATTAACAACACTGAGCATAATATCAGTAGTTTTATGGTCAAATGTGCACCATAAAATCAAGGAGTTCACTGTAATGTGCAAAAACATTGCTGAATGGCATAATCTCAGGTATGATCCGTGGTCACTGTGGGTCAAGACTGGCCACTGATACTTACAGTTGGTAAATTAAATTTTGGAAACAGGCTCTGTATCATAATGGTCTATGTAGGATTGTAAAGTGAATGAGTACTGTCTCTTAATGATTATTTTCATCCAGTAGCTTTATAGGCCACCCTTCACCTTTATAACATGCTTCTTTATCTCATGTGGAATATGGATTTAAGCCCCAAAATTCTTCATGGGCATACTTTGGTAATTTCATTTGTAGTGAGTGATATTCAACCCTATCATCAACTACTTTACATCCTTTGATTCAGCAATTCTTTATTGGAAGAATCACAACAATTTAATGAGTCCAACAAATTGAGTGAAGAAAAAAGTGCACAGCCCTCTTTAATAAAATAATTGTTGCCACAAATCTCCCTGGTATTTCTGAATAATCTTGTGCCAACTTTTTCAAAAGTGAAATAAAAAGATGAAATAGCATTCCTTCATAAATAAAAAACATTGCTGAATAAAAGCTAAATAAACAGCATTTTCTTGTACCTTGTGATTTACATTAGCACTAAAGGCAAAACAAAAGCCAGTAAAACAATAAGATAAAATGTCATTTTCTTATAAATAAAAACATTGTAGAGTAAAAGCAATATAAAAGTTAATAAAATGAAAGACAATTTACTTCTACATAAAAAGCACAGCTGAAAGAAAAGCCAGTAAAATAAAAAGATAAAACAGCATACTATTACAAATAAAATGTATTGCTTCAGCTCTAAAAGTAAAATGATTTATCCCATTAATAATAATGTTGGAATTGGGCTCCCCACACTCATCAGGTCAGTACAACTCAGAACAGAAAACACTTCTTACTCCTCATCCCTTATCTATCAACTTTCATGCTTACACTGTGAAAAATGTTTTGCAGCGATGCTCTCTTATAAAGTTAAAGATCGCAAAAAGTAATACACACATTCTACACACCATGAAGAACTTTCTTCCAGATGTTGTGATTAGAAGTCATACATTTAACAAAAGGACCATAAAGGCAGGGCAATGACCTAACCAGTATGCCCAAGGAGACTCACCCCAAACCCAGTTAGCCTTAAAAACTGTTAAATGCAGACCAGGCAAACCACTAAACAAGGCCAGCTGACAAAATAATTAAAAATGTGCCAAAACTTAAAAAAAAAAAAAAAGACAAGGGATGACTGCAAACACTCAGCTTGGGCACAAAAGAGCAACAAAGCATTTTTATAACTAATGTATCTTTTTTAAAAAAATTGAAAAATGCAAAGAAAAGCTTAAAAGATCAAATACAGGCAAAATGAGTTTCCTAAAAGGCAATCCGACAGCAAACAAGTCCAAATCACAATCCAGATGTCATCCTTAAACAGAATCAAAAAAGCCACAAAAACCAGGAAATTCAACAACAAGAGCAGTACTTACAAATACTCGGTACATAAGGGCAATGGGCTCCTGATCTGAGCTTACTCTAAATAGCCAGAGGGAAGGCTCAGAAGGAGTGATGTTAGGGTGGTCCCGCCTACTGGGGCTCCATCCACAAAACACACAGTTAAAGGAATAATACATAATTATGACCAAAACAGAAAATACATAAAAAAATATCAAAATAATAATTCAAAAATGTCAATAAAATTTGAAATACACATAAATGCAGATCCTTACATAATATCAGAAAACTATAACTCTGCCATAGATTGATGTCCAATGCTCAGATTTGTTGAATCCAAATGCAAAGAATCCTTTGATTGTTATGACTCCATTTTGTTTTTAATTTTTCCTAACCTTGAACTTTGTTAAAAATATTTATTTTTTTTTATTAATTTTATTACAATCCATATAAAGCAATCAAGTTTTTACAAAAAGAAAAATTGAGTTAAGAACAGATCGATCCCCCACCCCTGAGAGAGAGAGCAAGCCAAACGGCGTTAAATTTAAGGCTTGTAAACATACCTAAATTAATAAATTCTCTGTGCTTTATGAACTTATTTTAAAATATTACTGATTAGATCCTGTCATGTTTTGAAAAAAGTCTGTACGGATCCTCTAACTGAGTATTTGATTTTTTCCAATTTCAAATAATATAACACATCGGTTTCCCACTGACTTAAAAGAGGAGAGTTTGGGTTCTTCCAGTTTATCAGAATAAGTCTGCGTGCCAAAAGTGTAGTAAATGCAATCACAATTTGTTTGTCTTTCTCCACTTTAAACCCATCTGGAAGAACACCAAACACAGCTGTTAATGGGTTAGGAGGAATTGTGAGTCCAAGGCTATCTGAAAGGTAATTAAAAATTTTTGTCCAGAATAATGTTAATTTGGTGCAGGCCCAGAACATGTGACCTAGTGAGGCTGGGACTTGGTTGCAACATTCGCAGGTTGGATCATGCCCTGGAAACATTTTGGAGAGTTTTAGTCGAGAGAGATGTGCTCGATATATCATTTTAAGTTGTATAATTGTATGCTTTGCGCATATGGAGCTCGAGTGAATTCTCTGCATTGCTACTTTCCACTCCTTTTCTGATATATTAATTGAGAGATCTTTTTCCCAGTGTCCTCTTGGATCTTTGAAATGGAGGAATTCTAAAATGATTTTATATATTGTAGAGATGGAGTCTAAGTCCTTGAGATTGAGCAATATTTTTCCAGCATGGATGAGGGTGCAAGATGAGGAAAATCTGGAAGGTTCTCTTTAACAAAGTTCCTGATTTGAAGGTAGTGAAAGAAATGTGTAGCTGGAATGTTAAATTTGGAATGTAATTGTTCATAGGATGCAAAGACGTTGTCTATATAAAGATCTCTAAGCAAGTTAATTCCAAAATTTTTTCCAGATATTAAAAACTGCATATGTTTGTGAAGGTTGAAAGAGGTGGTTCTCTTGCAGAGGTGCCACAGATAGAAGCTTCTCCGTCTTAAAATGCTTTCTACATTGGTTCCAGATTCTAAGTGAGGGGAGCACAATTGGGTTATTAGTGTATTGCCGATAGCATGTGTTTATTGGAGCACAGAGCAAAGAATACAAAGAAGTACTGCAGGATTTAACTTCTATTGCGGTCCAAGCCTGTGTATGTTCTTCTATTTGTGTCCAGGTTCTTATCGCCTGTATATTTGCTGCCCAGTAATAAAACTGGAAGTTAGGTAAAGCCATGCCACCTTCTGCCTTTTGTCTTTGTAGGGTAGCTCTTTTGATGCGTGGATGTACTGAATTCCAAATAAATGAGGTTAATGTTGAATCTAATTGCCTAAAGAATGATTTATTAATGTATATTGGGATGTTTTGAAATAAAAAAAGGAGCTTGGGAAGAATATTCATCTTAACAATGTTAATTCTTCCAGCTAGTGTGAGATGAAGGGTTGAACATCTATGCAAGTCTTGCTTAAGAAATTAGATGTTGATTTGGTTTTACTCAAGCCGATACCAAGAGGTGTTTGATCGTATACTGTATATGGCACTTTACAAAGTATTTTCATCCAGATAAATGAAAAAGCTTTAAATGACAATGGCCTTTTGCATCAGATAGAAGTTCGTCTGCACTACCATGCCACAGAACTAGCTGATTTAGACATAGGAAACATTCTGACAAATATTTTGCATAATTCCTCATGCCATTTTAATTTTGTTATGGGTACCCACAATTTGAGAAGCCTATTGCTAAGACATGGCTCCTGGTTGCAAGGGGCATGGTCACATTGTGACATCTGACAACTATTAAAAGCTTAATGCATTAAAAGTTGGCCCTGGAGGCCATATTTTCATTTGGGTTTGAGGATATTTTCCTAAAATATAATGCTATCTTTTCTTTTCCATACTCTCAAGCTAAGGGCTTTTTGGCAATGATTTTAACTCCAATTTCCAAATTTTGTTTTTAGCTTGCCAAAAGTATAATTTGATTTTTGCTTTGGATCTCTGTGCTCTGTGTGTATTTTGATCTCATCTCATTCTCTGGTCCATCTCTTTCAAAATAATATTGCCTTATTTCAGTTAGTACTCTGCCTCAGGTTGGCTTTTAAGGGTTGGTAACCTAGTTTGACAGACTGTATCAAGGGGCTTAGTTTTAGTTAGGTAATCAAACTTGTTATTGCATTACGTTTCTTATTAGTAATAGTTTTATGCACTTAATGTACCTTGTTGTTGTGAGGTATAACGGTGTAAGGTGTCAGTAAGAAATGGCTGGGCAGTTACACACAGTTGTGCTTCAGGAAGAAGTTTCAGGATGGTCATGTGGGTTTAGGCGGCCTCATGAGCTACACCCCCTGAGGGTAAATACCAACATCCCAGTGTTATTCCTTCACTATGGAAAGAGTGCTAGATCAGCTGTCAGCAAGGAAATAGCAGAGGGTCAATTAAGGCCCCAAAGAAAATTAACAAAAGTTACCTGAGTGGGGGATTTGTTTATGTATTTGTCTGAACCTCAAAATATAGAAAGTCCCTTCCTGACTGAAGCAGAACAGTATCATTAGTGTGGTGACACATTATCCTATTAGTGGGTGTTGGAGAAGTGTTGGCTGGGATTGGATGTACAAATTCCATGGCAATATAAAACAGTGCTTCAGTCACTAGAGGTCATCCTTTTCATCTTCTCATTTTGCACCACTGAGGCATTGCCCTTGAACTTTTTTAATTAATAATCGACTGCTTAACACAAGTCTCTGTTTCTCTTGTTTAGCACTAGGTGGAATATATATTTTTTCCTATATCATCAGTGTTTCTCTGTCTCTTAGCAAATGGTCACTTGGCTGCAAATCCATTTGCCCAGAATCTGAGAATTAGTGTAACGGTGCCACTGCACACAGTATCACATCTAGAAATCTTTACAGGTCCTCCAATCTTTAATGAATAATGGTTCAATAAAATGTATTGAGAGCGTATCGGGCCGATACATTTGTGTTTATAGAGTTAATGTGGAATTTGTGGTCAAGTACATTTTATCAGTTGTACATTATTAGAATGGTAATATACTGTACCTGAGGAGATGTCATTGTTAGGCCATTGTGCCACGAGATGCTGATGGTGCAATTGTGTGCAGATATGGTTAGGTGGGGAAGCTGTGACATCAAGGGGTCCTGGTGGCCATTTTGGGATTCTGTAAAAAGCAGACCTGGAAAAACAGTCAAATCAAATATTTTTCATATTTTTTGTGAATCTTTACTCTTCGAATTTAATTTCTTTAAAGGCATTTTTCTATCTTTATCTGTGCATTTTACACATTATGTTCTTTAAACCTTTGAGCAGATTAGGTTGTTTTATGCTCTTATTTGGTATGCGTATAAAGCTGGTGCCTTTTTACCTTTTTCAATGCTGCCGTGTTTTAATGCTCATTTAGGAGCTAATTAAAGTATGCAGGTGGCCATGCAGAGTTGAGGTGACGTATGCTGAAACAAGCTCTGCAATTCTCTGCCATTTAGCTTCTTTTTCAGAATGGAAATGAAGCTTCTAAGGGCTTTAACAAAACACTATGAGCTGTCTACTTTGCTTTGTCTTCTTGTCACTGCTGAAAACCTAGCATCTTAGCAGAACATTTCTACACATTTTCTTTTTATATGCTTGTTGACAATGACAAAAACAAGTTCTTTTCTTTTTTTTTTATTCAAGCAAAAGTCTTACTTTTTTACTTAAATTGCTCATCAGAACAGCAGCAACTCCTCCTGTTTTCCTAAACACAGTACAAGTAAAACATTACCATGCAACTTTTACCCCAAAACACCATCACATACCACCACACATAGCCATTTCTGTAATATTACAAATATATTATAAATATAATTAATTTCCCCATAAGATTAATAAAGTTAATCTAATCTAATTAGCTCCACCCAATGAGGAGCAGCAAAAGTAAGCAATTAAAAAAATGCAGACTACAAAGCAAAAGCCTCAAGTAAATAAAAAAATACATTAATTGAATTCAAGTACGGTTGATATTTGTATTTTCAGGATTTACATCCATTGTACTTAACTTAATAACAGTAATTGACTAAAGCAAAACTTATTTTCTAATTTTGTAGTATTTTCCAGCTAAGCTCAAACACCAACCTCTCTCTTTTGAGGCTGTGCAGAACCAAACTCACAATCTTCTGGCTTATGCACACCCATGCTTATGTGCAAATACATCTGCAATTTTATTTTCAGACAAACACCTTTCATTCTCTGTTCCCTTTCTGTCAACAGAAATCTGCAATCCCTAATCTGCACCATATGCTGCTTGAGATCTTTGCTTCCATCTTTCTTGGCACCTCTTGTATACCATTCAAGATATCCTTTTTTAAGGTTCCAAACCTACTGGTAGTTGTTAAAAAAATATTGCTACCTGTCAAGGAAAGGTTAAGATCAATTTTCTTTATTTCTGTCTAATCTAGCCTCCTTTGCTCACTGCTGCTGTCAGATAAACAGTGACCATTTTTCATAGGGTTATTATTTGACAATACTCTTGAGCCCTCTAGTGTTCTGTATTTAATGAAATATAAGCTCATAGGCCAATGGCACAGTATTTACCCTCTTAAACTATCGACCAAAAATGACATTACATTTCAGGAGTAAGCATTTCTGTTACCTGCAAATGTTGATTGACTCATTGGTATGTCAAACAGTGGAGTGGTGACAGACTTCACTGTGGAGTTATATTATCTTGGACTGGTTACTACTAAGTTAGGCCTGCATTGTATATTGTGAGATTTTTTTTCAGTGCAGTTCTTATACAGCTACATTTTGTATACCTTAAATACGCACTTGAATCTAGCTTTTGTTAGACTATTCCACTTTCTTATTCCTAAGTGTACATTGTATATTTTTCCTACTGTTTTGTAGTCAGACTGTTGATGGCCAATGTTTGCCCATATGTTTAATAAGGAAAGATTTTCAAAATGGGGCTGAGTATATTGGAAATGCTAATAAAAGCGAGGAACATGCTATTTTGTTTTGGAAACCCAGAACAGCTGTAATATATCCAGGGATTGCTGTGATTTTACAAAGTCAGGGACCAAACGAACAGGGGAGAATAACCAGAAGATAACAAGAGACGGTACACCTTTTTGGTTTTTGCTGTTTGTAACAGAAAATAAGAAACAGTGGTCAAGAATTAATGTTTGATTAAACTTACAGTATATTAGTATATATGAAATCTAGTAGAAAGGGAATCACTGCTTTTATTCTATTATGACAAAAAAAAATAAGAAAAATGGACATTAATTCTACCAAATGTTTTAAAAGCATCATTCAGCATCTAGAGCTACCAAAAATCCTTCAGCTACCATCAGCTTTCTTTCCCTGATCAAACTAGAAATTGTCTTTAGGCCATTTTCTCTGGACAGAGCTCAGAGAATATTTAACCCTCTGTAAAATTAGTCTAATAATGTATTTACATTTTGTACAAATATAAGGAGAATGCTGTAATTGAAAATCTGCAAGTCTTGGTCCTTGTATCTCTTGGTCATCTTTGCAACCAGGTCCTTAATATCTGTGCAGCTGGTAAATTACAGCCATTCCAGATCATTTGCACACACATTTCTATAGCATTTATTTCTGATTGTTCTCCTGTCAAAGTATTTTTCTGCAGTAACAGATAGTTTTCCAAGTTGTCTAATTTTACACTGCTGAAAAGCCTCCTGTCTATTAAAATCTTTTCTTTCTGAGATATTTAGATTGAACCATTTTTCTACTTCTTTAATAATAGATCAGTCCAAATTGATCTCATGACTTTAATGTGTAAAGGTAATCAAAATGATTTTTAAAGTGAATTTAAATTCCAGATGCTACCCTGGTGATAATGGACAGACAGAGAGAGTATACCAGGATTTAGGAAATTCTTTTTAAATGTAATATTATGTATGTGATACATTTGTCAGCAGAATATTGTAAAAAAGCATAAACACCTACTGCCATGGGCTTTTCTCCACCTCTGGGTGTCTATGGAAATCTCATACTTCAATCATAGATTAAGTCATAGCCTGAGGTCCATGTGAATTTGATAATACGAGAACCTGAAGAAAACATAAAGAAGACACAATAAATGACACCAACGCTATATCATTTGTTGGGATCCCTAATTAAAAACTTTGGTTGAACGTTCCATTATGGAAGTCAGCACCATGGTCCCATTATATGTAATGGCATACAGTACCTTGAAAAAAGGTATTCAGTTCCCTAAAATATCTTCAATTTATTGTCTCAGATTCTAAACCTACAATATATTATAGTAAAAATGTGTCCTGCTGATCTGCCAAACAGTGTACGCTGTTACAAATCGAAAGAACTATCTGGAAACATTTTAACAATTTGCTAAAACATAAATATCCAAACTGTGAGATTTAATAAGCATTTTTAGATACAATAAAACTTTGATTATCTGTCAGGGGTCAGGACCAAAGCTGGGATGGATAAGAGAAAAGATGGATAAAAGAACAGCTACTTTAAAAATGATATGCAGTAGATTAGTTTAGTAAATAGTCATATTTGTTTACAAAAAAAACAAACTATATTAACAAATTATAATATAGTATCTGCGGTGGGCTGGCGCCCTGCTGGGGGTTTGTTTCCTGCCTTGCACCTATGTTGGCTGGGATTGGCTCCAGCAGACCCCCGTCACCCTGTAATTAGGATATAGCGGGTTGGATAATGGATGGATGGATAATATAGTATTAAAAAAATTAATTAATTTATATAATATTGTAATGACCAGTGTAATAAGTAAATACAACTCAAAGATACTGGAGTTTTCTACGTTTTACTTGGAGTTTTGATTCTGTAACAAACGGTGCCCTGTCTGTTATCTGGGTTACAGAGCACATCTCCAAAACAATAAAAGAAAGATTTCTCTTCCAATAATTATCTCTTGTCACTCATACTCTGTCTTTCTCTATACTGCAAACACTCCTGCTTATTATCTCCTGACTCTCTACTCAAAACTTCCTTCCACTGCACCTTCCTTTTACTCCTAACTTCTCCTGTCACTCATCTCTGAAGAGGCGTGTCTGGCCCTGACAGAATAGAAGGCCTTCACCCAGTCCTATCACTTACATAGCATACCGCCCTTTCTGCTCCTCCACAGCGCATTACAAGCTGCCTGCAAATCACAATATATTAACAAAACATAATATAACAAAATTTAAAAAGAAAATTACAATGCATGAGAATATTAATACAAAATAACATTACCATGAGTGGTTTCCATTTTTCAACACATTTTTCACTTTTGTCAGCATCATGCTTTATATCGTTCGCTGTTGTTCTTCCTACTATGTAAATTGAATCAATACTTGAAGCACTTCTGCCGTTTTGTAAATGTTTAATAATTTCAATATTTTGTGACAATTCCCACACCAAACGCATATATTTATCAGCTATAACAGTGTATAGTACTTTAATTATAACATTAGAGAAAGCTTAAAGTATGCAACTGACACTGTGATTTTAAAATGCTGCTCGAGATGTGGTGCTGGGGAAAAACACTATGTGCTAGCAAAAGGGATAGTTGTTCCAATGAGCATAGCTCGCAGCATGTTATGCCCCAGTAATAGTAGGTAGATTCTGGCACGTGCAGTGTTTTTGTTTTTTTTCTTACTTATCCTGACAGTTAATGGAGACTGACGGTTAATCAAGTGACACAAGGTTTTACTGTATAAGGCTAACAATACTCCAGTGCAGTATATATTACCTGACCAACTCACGCAATTTGTTGATGGTTTCCAACTGTCCACAAATCTAACACTGCACATCAGCCAGGTAACATCATCCCCACTGTAAAATATGGTGGTGACAGCATCTTGCTGTGGGGATGCTTTTCGGTAGCAGGGACTGGAAGTCTGGACAGACCTAATGGGAAGATGAATGCTGCACAATACTGATAGACCCTTATGGACAGCTTGCTCCCCACTGCCAGAAAACGTAAATTATGGAGGAAGTTTGTCTTTCAGCAGGGCTATTTTCCTAGCACACTATAAGAGCAACAATGGAATGTCTTAAAAGGAAAAAAAATCAGTGCTCTGGTGACTGGTGGCCCAGTTAGAGTCCTGATATTAACTTCATTGAAAATCTGTGGCGTGAGTTAAAAATTGCTGTCTACTGCCACTCACCACCTAACCTGATATGCACTGAGCAATTTTGGAAAGGAAGAATAAACATGTCTTTCTCCATGACATTGTGCAAAAATTATACTGACTTATCCAAAAAGACTCGATTAGCTGAGTACTGAATTGAAGGAGAGAGGGGTAGTTACAACTTCTTGACATTTTAATTTTTGGAATTTATTTTTTTAATAGTTTAATATTTTATTTCTTTGGTTTACATATTCAAAGTCCCAGTTAAAAATGTAAGGTTGTGACAATATTTTATGTGAAAAATACTGTTTCATGGCACTGTACAATCTCCTTAAGCCAAAAAACACTTTTGCTCTGTCCACTTGTTACAGTAACCCTGAAAGAGCAAAATACAAGCAAAAAATTTTAAAGTTAAACACAAAGAGAAAAGCGCAAATCAAAAGTGAAAACATAAACAAAAAATCCAAAATGGAAATAGGAACAGTGAGGAAAAGGGGAAGCGGTGGATTAGCAGTGAAAATTAGAAAAATCCTAAGGTGGCATTTCGTTGGTTGTGGGATGGTGTAATGTAAACACATTTTTAAATAATGTCCTTGCGTTATTTAATATTTTTGCCAATAGTCCAAATCATAATAATGAGTACTTTTTAAAAATATAAGTATAATGTTAGAAATCTATAAATATGTAAATCAAGTAATGAATAAGTAAAATAGCTTTCAATTAACATTAAATTCATTCTCATTTTTTATAATAAATATATCTTTATGTGTTGCTAATTCAGGCATTTCTGAATTCAGCTAAATTTTTAGCTGCAAAGGGGGAAAAGTGGGACGTAGCATTGGACACCTAAGGCACTTTATGCCACTGTGTCTTTGTTTAACCTGAAAAACAAATAATGTAGTTAATAGGACAAAACTTTATGATCATGTTTTTTTAAAGTAAATAATTTGGAAATTCAATTTTATCTTTTTACAGTCCTTATCAATTAATCGTTATTTTATAACGTGTTTCACTGCAATCACAATTTTGGACCTTTGTATAATACGAGGGTAAATCAAATAGTAAAGTAAAGGCAGTAACCACCATGGATAGAACCTGATGCAATACAACATGTTTGCAAAGGCTTATGGGTAGTTCAGACACGCACTGCACAGCAGTGTTGTTAGTCTAGTTCAGGGGTGGCGAACTCTGAACGTGGAGCGCTACAGTGGCTGCAGATTTTTGTTTCATCCCAGTTGCTTTATTAGAAGCCAATCCTCACCAATAACAGATCTTAGTTAATTTCATAACAGAACAAGATGCAAAGATCAGAAAGATACGGAAAAAGATGATCCGCTGTGGCAACCCCTAACGGAAGTAGCTGAAAGAAGAAGAATTTAGTGTTTTAACTCTACCATGCCAGTTCATTCTTAAATCATAGTTTGTTTTTTTTCCTTTCTGATGATACATGTACTATCCAAGTGATCTGAAATACTAAAATGGATGAGTAATTTTCAGTTCTTCACTTTCTCTTCAATTTCCTTCTGAGTTCTTAACTAAACCAAATGCATGATGAATACACACGGGTGGAAATGGAGACAAGCTAGATGTAGAACGGCTGGTTCCTTTGTCATTTACATCTTAATGCTAATAGAAAGCAATTAAACCACTGAATGCAGCTGTTTAAGACTAAAATAAGCAACTAAGGGTTCAATATCTCAACAAGCAAGACAATTAAAATGAAGCAAAAAAATGTCATTTAAGCAATAAGTGCTTCATCAACAATGAATGATTATTCATGAAGTAATTGGGTGGGAACAAAAACCTGAAGCCACTATGACCATCCAGGACTGACGTTGCTCAGCCCTGATTTAAAGGGTCTGAGTCTTAAATAGCAAATAAATTAAATAAAGTTAATGAGCAGCAAAAAGTAGTCACTAACTAAAAAAACCTGTAGCCACTGTGGCTCTCCAGGATCGGAGTTGGCCACCCCAGGGGCCTCATGTATAAACGGTGCATACGCACAAAAATGTTGTGTACGCCCGTTTCCATGCTCACATTGCGATGTATAAAACCTAAACTAGGTGTAAAGCAACGCATATTTTCATGCCAACTCAATCCCTGGAGTACGCAAGTTCTCCGCTCAGTTTTGCAAACTGACAGCACCCAGCGTCAAAGCAGTGCTTTTGTTCCAGTGTGGTTTCCCTTTCTTTTTTAAATGCACATCCCTGAATGCTTTATCAAATACACTGAAATTAACCTCATATTGTTTATTAGTTCAAGGCATCTGATTGTAATTAACCGGAATACGGAATGGCCAAACTATTCCAAATGCCATAGCTGCTTTAGCTTTGTTATTCTCAAGTATTTATCCCACTGTATCTGTGAGTGGAATCACAGCTCTTAAGCAGCTGATCGGAAAGAGAATTACCGGTATACAGCATTAAGCACACGCTGCCTCAGCCATGCGCTATTTGAACTGCTCCCAAACGCAAATACTTCAATGCCTTTCCTGTAGGGACCTCGCGGTTTAGAAACAGTTTCATCCCAAGAACTATAAACGCACTCAATCAGTCCATCAAGTGCTCCTTGTAGAACTGTTTGTACTTATAAGTACAATCACCTTACTGTAAACTTGCGATACAGTTATAATATTGCACAGCCTGAGCCACTTTATAAAGAGTGTATTTACATATGATGACGATATAATTTTTAAGATGAAATGCAGCAAAATATGTTTTTTACATTATATAGATAAAAATTTAACATCATTCAAATAACTTATATTGTTAATAACTAAACATGTGAGGACACAGTGTTGCAGCGCTAGCAACAAGCTGGTGCCCCATTCAGGGATTGTTCCTGCCTTGCGCTGTATTCTTGCTGGGGCTGGCGCGACACTGGAAGGAAAGCTGGATAGAATAATTAAACATGTACTATGAAGATATTTCAATGTTCCTTAAAAGTTTTGAAGAATCTGCGTTCTAAGCTTATAGATGGCTTTACATCTATCACAGAGCTGATTGTGTGGCGATTGGGTGCATGGAGAAAGAAAAGGAAGGACAGGAATTGGGGGTTATTACGTTTGAAAGAGACAGTACTGCTGAAATAAATTATTTCATTGAAGGTCTCGCACGGAGCAGAAAGCATCCTGCGTGAGGCAGGAACAATCTCTGGATGGGGCGCCAGTTCATCACTATCACTGCGCCACCGTGTTCCCACATTTAATAACATGCTTTAATTCTTATCATCATGAAAATTATATCAATTATACATCTCAGTATTTAATTTATTCATAGAGCTGTAATATCATGAATGCAATGGATTCTGTGTCCTGCCAGGGGATGAAAAAGCTTGTTTAAGAAGCACGTAGTGATTCACACACATAGAAGAACGCATACAACACAAAGCATTTAATGTGCTACTTTAGTTACGATGGTATTTGAGAAACTAGTAAATTAAACGATTTTAAGATGAAGTTTATGATGTTCTGCTTTAATGAATGCTTAATTAACTGTGATTAAAATGGAATTTTCGAGATTAAAGTTGACATTTCGGGCTTTTTTTGCCACTGTGTGCCTATTTTTTGTCTTTTCTCTGTACCCTAATAAGCTTCCATATGACTCTCAGATGGGGCTATGCCTCGCCTTTTCACTGCAACTTTGATATCTGACAACTTCTTTTTTATTTTGGGCTGTATGCAACTTTGTGAACTTGAACTTTCGAATTTTCTATGACACTCTATGTCACTCGATCAACTTCCTTTTGTTGTTTATACCACTGTTTAAACCAACAAATAGTACGTTTTTCCTTGCTTCCACTTGATATTTGCTGAAAATCTTCTATTTTCCCCCGTGCTTCTGCTATTGTCTTTTCACAGAACGCTGAGCTTAAGGGTTATTTATATTGATTTGCATATTCAATGAGGTGTAATTCTGGGAGGAGTTGGGGAGTTGGCAGCAGGCATGTGCACATGCATTACATTTCACGCTGACCGGGATTTATTTATTAAGAACATGGAAGTTGGTGTATGCATAGATTCATGCATCTGGATTTTTTGTGCGTACGCACATTTCCGCTTTTGTCCGTACGGCATGATTTAGTGTGAATTCTACACACGGTGTTATGCATGAGGCTCCTGGTCTAGTTGAAGCCAAAGTCAAATAAACATGGAAGCTCTGCTGCAGGACTGCACCATTGTTAAAACAATAAAATGTATTATATGGAATCAGCTTTTATACATTGCGGTTTCCACATAATTTTCAAATTACTTTTTGATTTACCCTTGTACAAAATATGAATGACAATAATTAAATGCAATACTGTTTAATAAAGAAATTACTTTGTCAAATACTGTTTTTAATGTGCTTGATATAAAGTGGTCCAATTTTAACTGGAAATATAATTTACAGCCTATCTTAATTTTATAATAATACAGTCAGTTCAATATTATTTTGGAGAATTTAGCTAAATAGAATGATCCATCCTCTTATCATTTTATAGTGATATTATTTTCATTTTAAGTTTTGTTTGTGTTTTTACCTTTTTTGTTTGTATTTTGTTTGGTCTAAATAATTTTTCAAATCTTTAAAATTATTAACCAAATTGCACAAAATGATAGAATACAAAACTAACTCTCTCAACAACTCCCTTCCTTAAATTATGAAACATTATGAACAAGCATTTTTCATTCGCATTGTCTGTTATTTTTCCAACATTGAGTCAGCAAAAACTACATCTTACTGGATTTTTTAGCTGCAACAATAAAAAGAAAATGTTGATATGGTGGTCATACAGTTCAATTCAGTTGAGTTAATTTGAGTATAGCACTCTTCACTGAGTACAGGCCCATACTACTTCTGTAAGATTCCAGCTGTAATTTAATGACAGATGTTAATTAAACCATACAGTAGAGTCATACATGAAAGTACAAATTGTGTCAAACACATAAGAGATTAACATAATATCAAGGCAATATACCAGAAAATCCAATAACGTTAAAGTTGGCCCTCCATATTCATGGGTTGCACATCTGCAGATTCAACCAACCGTCAATAGTAATTATTTGAAAAAAAAAATCCAGATAGTTCCTAAAGGAAAATACTTGGAATTGCCACATGCCAAATACAATGCTGAATCCACGCAAATAAAGTGATGTATAGGCATACCCTGCGGGACATAGGATCAGGCCCTCTATTCTCAAAATAATTGGAGTCTCTCAGTCCATTGTTTTAACTACATAAACCTTGTACTGATTTTCACCTCCTCTATAGTCATGTTTGATCGTCTTCTTGGTGCTCCATCTAACAGTAGTAACAATATCTATACTAATAAAAGGCAAAGCCCTCACTGACTCACTCACTCACTCACTCACTCACTCACTCACTCACTGACTCATCACTAATTCTCCAACTTCCCGTGTGGGTAGAAGGCTGAAATTTGGCAGGCTCATTCCTTACAGCTTACTTACAAAAGTTGGGCAGGTTTCATTTCGAAATTCTACGCATAATGGTCATAACTAGAAGCTATTTTTCTCCATTTACTGTACACCACGGCAAAATAATATTAAGGCGATTCACACTTTCTTTTGCACGTATACGATTATGAGGTCCTCAACTCGGATTATGAAGACATGCACACGAGTGAAGGACTGACAGTGCCATCACAGCCGATTAATGGCAGAGATGTCTCACCAGTCTACACAAGACCCACCGCGACTGTCCCCAAAAGGCGATCATAACGTCACCGAACACATCTCTCTATACTATATAAAAGAAAAATGCAACTTTCCTTTCTTTACACCTTTTTTCATTTTATCCCAAACCAAAGCCTTTCTCTCTTAACACTGCAGGGGACACAAAACAATTTTTCTTTAATTACTGGTAATACCGTTAAGGCACATTACCAGAGGCAGAAATTTGAACGTTCACATAGAAAATGTAATTTCTATACCACAGCCGTCGTGTAGCGCCTTTCAAAAGGGATCAACTACCGAGAGATGATCCATATACATTTTAGCTGCTGTTAGTACTACTTACCT
>JANRMT010062848.1:23243983-23302393 GCA_026402145.1 Polypterus bichir lapradei | reverse complement strand
ATATATATATATATATATATATATAGATATATATATATTGATATATAGATATAGATATGGGAACAACACTCATATCAATGACAAAACAATTACATTAACAATCATGTTACGTTATTTTTTTAAATTTTTCCTTTTCTTTTTCATACCTTCTTTAACACACTACTTCTCCGCTGCGAAGCACGGGTATTCTGCTAGTGAAATATAATCAGCACAAGCTCAAAGGCTAAAGGCCTGCATGTGAGTATATTTGACCCTACTGCATTGTTGCTTGGGTCTGCTAAGGTGCATGTGATGTAAATTTTTTTATTAGTCCTTCTGTGTGGAACCTCGCGTTGGTAACTGTGCACCTCCGGAATTTTGTACTCATGCAGTCTTTCACATGCCTGCATGCCTGTGTGCCTGCATGCATTGACTGTGCATGTGCTAGACTAGAAACATGCTTATTGGAAGAAAATTTGTGTGAAGTATCGCTAGCTACACCTACACACTCCAACATTAAAACCATAAGACCACAAAGAAGCTGAGAAAATGAAACAGGTTTCATCAGCGAAACCATGTTTTATCAGTTTTATATATTTTGGCTTTCATAAAAAAGCTGCAAAACCAGTAATGTGTGCTTCTTCTTTTAATAATGAGATCAAAGTTTCCCTACACATATGACTTAAAGGAATACTACCCCAAAAAATTATTTCTTTATAAGCATGTATTTGTTATACTGTATATAACATGTATATATTAAGTGTGATTTGTAGTGATCTCAACTTTTCATGGAATATGAAAATAGCAAACTGTCTGATAGAATATGGCTCTATAAAGAGCAAAACTGGACAACAGTGTTTCATATTATACCAGTAACGGTGCACTGCACGATAACATGCAGTGAACACACTTGGCTTGAACATTCATAGTTTTCAGACTCTTTCTCTGTACGTTTAGCATTCATTTGCTCAGAGGTTGATGTGCTTGCTGCTTCTAAGGCAGCTCTTCTTTTCTCCACCCTAGTGGCCTGGTTCTTCTCTTCTTTCGTCTGCATCTTCTCGTGTTAAAACTGATTAAGTCAGTGTTTGTGTTGCAATTACTTAGTATGTTTTCTTTAATTTTTCACTTAAGCTGGCACTTAAGTCTTCAATCTGCCTCAAGAATGATTTAAGATATGAAGAGGTAGGAGAAGTGACAGTGAAGGTGGTAGGGATGAGAACGGCTCCCGTACACATGCGCTGAATGACCGCCCTGCTGGCCGAAGCAGAGAGTTGATTTTACAATAAAATAAAAAAAAAAAAGGAATAACCTTGGAGGTCAATCATCACCCCGAAAGCGGCCAATAGATATCACGTAGTATATTTGTACCAAATTTCAGGTCAATAGTTCAAACGGTTTGTGAGCTACAGGTGATTTAAAATCCTAGACAGACAAATGGACAGCCATGGTAGCATATTAGATATAAGAAGATACAGTAATCCCTCGCTATATCGCGCTTCGACTTTCGCGGCTTCACTCTATCGCGGATTTTAAATGTAAGCATATCTAAATATATATCACGGATTTTTCGCTGGTTCGCGGATTTCTGCGGACAATGGGTCTTTTAATTTATGGTACATGCTTCCTCAGTTTGTTTGCCCAGTTGATTTCATACAAGGGACGCTATTGGCAGATGGCTTAGAAGCTACCCAATCAGAGCATGTATTACATATTAACTAAAACTCCTCAATGCTATAAGATATGCATCCCGCGCCGTGCTTGATTGTTTGCTTGTCTCTGCCTCTATCTCACCCTCTCTGACATTCTCTGCGCCTGACGGAGGGAGTGTGAGCAGAGGTGCTGTTTGCACAGAAGCTGTTTGCTTAAAAGATACTGAGGCTTCTCTAAAAAATGCCGCTTTATTGCGGTGCTCGGCATATTTAAAAGCACAAAAGCACACGTATTGATTTTTTGATTGTTTGCTTTAATCTCGGGCTCTCTCTCTGACGTTCTCTGCGCCTGACGGAGGAGATTTGAGCAGAGGGGCTGTTTCAACATAGGCTGTTTGCTTAGAAGATACTGACGCTCCTCTGAAAAATGCTGTTTTACTTAAAAGCACACGTATTGATTTTTTGATTGTTTGCTTTTCTTTGCGAGCGCTCGCTCTCTCTCTTAAATTCTCTGCTCCTGATGCAGAGACTCATTTGAAGAAAAGATATATTTGCATTCTTTTAATTGTGAGAAAGAACTGTCATCTCTGTCTTGTCATGGAGCACAGTTTAAACTTTTGACTAAAGGGTGTTATTTCATGTCTAGAGGGCTCTAATAATGTTAACAGTGAGGGAGAGTATAAGGGCTTAAAATATATAAAAATAACCATACAAACATATGGTTTCTACTTCGCGGATTTTCACCTATCGCGGGGGGGTCTGGAACGCAACCCCCGCGATCGAGGAGGGATTACTGTATATAGTATCTTGTTAAAACATTCATGAAAATATGGAACGCTACTTGTGTAGAGTAATCTGCACATTACATCATCCATTTGTATGCTTTCAATGTTCAAAACATATGTAGTTTTTGCTAAAATATTGCTAAACAAATCGTTTTGTAAAATCAGAGTAGTGCTTGAACAGGAAGCAGGTTCATTTGGGATGGTACTTTTGAATTTGGGCATTATCAGTTATTTGAAATGCCTCATTGGCTAATCTTTCTTTCACAACATCAAGCATTTGTTTTGACAGAGATGACAACTACACCCTGTGAGTGGTCTTCCTATACAACACAATAGGGTGAAGGGTGCCCCATAAGTGCAGTTAGAAGCTTCAGGCAACTTTCAGCAATGAATAAACCTTCTGACTGCTGTGGTGTTAAACAGAATTTAGGAAAACAGCACAATACAGAAAGAAAACATAAATACATTGTTATTGTTTTTTTTTCTAATTATAGTATATTATTGTGGAAATGAAACCTGCAATTTTTGAATTTTGGAGCACACCTGAACCTATAAAAATATTAAGTCCTAAAATCCACTCATTTTCCCTATTTTTTGCAGGTAACTAACGGGTATCTGTGGCTATCCGACTTGATGTAGAACTCTAGCTTGAGCTATCAGTTGAAGGCCCCTGGTCTCCATGGTTACTTTTTCGCAATCCAGAGAGCTATAGAGTGGTGACAGAAAACTGATTTATCCTCATTAATGAAGCAACAATGTCTCCATACACCATAACGTTCAGTTTTTGTATTTATTTCTTTGCTGGCTTGTCTATAATTATTCTAAATCAGTGACTGTGGTTTGTGTTTATGGACTTATGGGATTACACTAGGGATTGTTTGGGAGTTTTATTACATTTGATTGTGGATTGTTATGTATGTGGTTTTATTATAAATATTTTTTCTTTACTGCTTTATTTATTCATCTGATATTCATTTATATGTTCGGACTGATTTTTATGTTTTCTGAACATGGTACAGGAGCACGGTAAAGAGCATTATACTGTGTTACTTTGTGTTATACTGTGTTAATTCCTTGGTGGAGTGGAGAAATACCCTAAAATATTACCATCGTTATATAGATGTTGTAGTTCTGGGGTTTGGATGAAACTGTCCTCAAGAGGAGATTTAAAACTGCTATGTACAATTTTGTCTTAAGTCAGGGATGACCTTTGGCAATGGCTGGCAGGATGAAGAGCTCAAGGGAGTGCATTGTTCAGGACTTAGCAGATATGCAAGTGGGTGCAGGGAGGCAGTAGATTGTGTTTCTGATTTTTGTTTAATTTGTTGCTTTGAGATCTACCTGTCAACATCACTTACTTGTGTTATTTTGCAATATAGACAGCATTTTGCCCACATTTTTGCTTTCTTGATTTTATTGGTTGCAGAGGGCTTTAATGTAGTGTAATAAATTGCAAAGAACTTCACCACTGTCTAATACAATCTGATTGGGGCTTTATAAAACTGCTCTCTCTCTAACAATTGAATTATTTTTTCAATGTTGTCTTTACTTAAATATAAAGCTTACGCTTTAACTAATAAATATTGGAACTGAGCTGTCATTTCAAATAGAGTGGCATATAAACGTAATGATCATCCATAAAATCCATGTGCACAGCTCATTTTGAAAGGATCTTACATATTAAAAAACACACATACAAAAAGGGTAAATTTTGCAGTGTAAAATAAAAGTCAAATCTTTTTTATTTTAGCACTTCAGTGCAATAAAATCTGTGAGTGCTTTAGTTTTTTTCATTCCTACTAAATAAATGTGTAGTATTATATATTAGCAAAGAGTTCAGTAGAGATTTCTATTGAAATTGTAACCTAATTGTTCAGATTTTGTGAAAGAGTGGCTGTATAAATCCCCCCTCTATTTACTATAACTTCATATAATAATTCCATTACATACTTACAGAGGTCTGTAGTTGAGGTGTCAGTCTAACAGTGCACACTGAAAGCTAATAAAGATTTACAAAAAATCACCAAACATGGCATTTCTTTGCAATATGGGGGAATTTCAGAGTACTTCACAAAACCATTGAACAGGCTGTGAACTGAATCCAAGTCCCTGATGCTGTGAGTCTAATGAGTTAAGTGCTGTGCCAGCAGGCCGCCTTTGGCTCTATATTCCATCCATCTTATGAACCTGCTCTTTCTGTTACAGATTTGCGTGGGAGCCACAGTCTCCCCACTAGCATTTTAGTTAGTAACGAATCAGAACTTTTTCCTCAGAAGTTTTCAACAGACTTCGCCTTACTTGGCCATCCTTCAGAATTTATTGCAACTCACTTAAAAAAGTGCTCTGCACTAGATTTTGTTTTGAGGATTTGCTACCAGGAGGGCTGGGGTCACACGTGGAGCAGGTTTTGCCCTTTCCTCTGTCTGCAATAATACACACACAACCACTCTAATGTTGTCATTAATTAATTTATAAATGATCAATGATTTCAAATGTATAAAAATAAGGAAATCCCCAGAGTATTTGCTGCACTGTTAGTCTATAGGTAGTCAGTGAACAGGGTAATTATCTTCCTGGAATCTTTGTTTCATTTTTTCAAGAGACCTTTGTCCTAAAAATACATAATTCTGATCATTTTCTGGTGTATTGCTTCTCCCAAAGTAGAGCTCTGTGTGTGTCTTGTACATATAGAGTATATTTTAAATAAACCTATGTGCACATTACATTCTGAAACCTGCTTTATCCAATGCATTGTCCAAGGGCCAGACCGTATCCCAACTAAACCAGGCACAAGGCAAGAACCAATCCTAGATAGGATGCCGGGCCTTCAGAAAAGCTGGCCCATTCATGCATTCCCTCTATATTATTGTGGAGTTATTGAAACTCAACCAGTTTGTTTTAGATTGGCCTACTCTTGCACCCTAAACTTAACACACATAAAGAATGACACAGACACACACACAGACCTGATTCACTTAAACTCTCGTTTTGGATAATGGTTGCAAAGTCTATCACTCCACAGTACACCATATATGGACTCAATTGTGACCCAGGACATGACTTAGACACTTCAGGCTGACACACCATGTTAAATGCCACTTACCAATCAACAACGACTTACTCCCACCTTACTTCTTTACTTGTGATTTTCCTAAACTATGATAGAAATGTGATTCTCAGCCTGCATTGGTGGAATACAGCAAAATGCAAACTGTGGAACAGTGTTATTTTTTATTTTTTAAGCATTATACAAATAGCTAATGCCATACATAAAAGCAAATAAATTGTCGCAATCCACACCATATACAACCTGGCAGTACTGTTCTCATTCCTCCAGGTTTCTCTGTTCTATCTTTGTTGTTACACAAAGTGTTTCAAACCATTCCCACTTTGACTTCCCCCTATTCTTCTTTCAGTTGAGCTCATTTGCTGACCTTATAAAGCTAATCTAAGTGTTATGTGGCCATCCTGTCTATAAGACAACTTTGTTTTTAGTCTTCCTGTATCCAAAATTAATTGCCCTCAGAGCTTATGGTACTGACATCAAAAACAGGACACTAGTAAAGAACGCTTGTATATTTTAGAAATGGGCTTGTGCTTTGTGGTAGATGCAGTTTATTTAAACCAGTTCTTGTCTCTTATCTGCAAAAGCATGCACAGCGAAATTTGGGGATGTACCTCATGATGGAAAACTCATTTGGACACAGGAAGAACACGCAAATGTCTTAAAGACAACTACTATATCTTTTAACTTCCAGACACCGTGTCTGTGTAGCCTTTTACAGAAACTTTGTATTCTTTCTCAGTTTTTGTTTGTGTTTTTGAACTTACTTTGACAGTTACTAGTATTGATTAATATTAGGATTAGATTGGACCTAGAATCATGCTCTTCATAGAAATTGTATAAATGAATTTTAAATTTACAAATGATCTGTTACTGACATCGCAGACATGACATCCAGCTTATCTCAGCTGTATTTCAGACATGCTGCTAACTTGACAGATGCGAGTGTGATGCTGGCAGCATCCCCAAGTTGCTAATGTACCTGGAGTAGCAAATGGAAAGTGTTTCACTTTATGTACACCAGTGGTTGCAAACTCTAAAATGCTGAATTTGAGCTACATTAAATCATAGAGTACTGAAAAGAAAAAAACAAAACAGATAAATAAACAGTACATACCTGGAGTCAGCTAAAGAGTTTCAGAGACTCTCTCTTGCCCCTCACACATGTACATCTGGGATTTTGCTCATAATCTAATCATGGTGCTTTGGTCCAAATGGGAACTCATAAAGAGAGGCCCAGGGAAATGCAATCCATTTTACAATTTGTTTTAGCTTTGTGGGATTTTGTTTGAGATGTTACTTGGTTAATTATAATTTAGTTAGTTTGCTTTAGTGTTTATATTATTTAACATTTTTTGGTGTGTGTTTAATGTTAGTTCGTCCGACCGTTTCCTTCCCTGGGTTACATTTAGTATCGCCCTTGCAAGTTTGCCAGAAAGAGAAATGGTGTTGTCTCCATTATCTGTAGGCCAGTGCCCTTCATGTGTGTACTTTTGGGGCTTTGCCCAAAATTCAATTATAGCAATTTGGTCCAGCATACGTGAGTGTTATACTTGCAGCTCCTCAAAACCGCTTGTATAGCACAGAGGTACAGGGGAGGAAAGGGTGAAAGGAGTTTGATTGACTGGACTACCACAGTGCTTCTTAAATCTTTTTTTCTTGTGACCCAGTGTTGCCGTGTGTAATGTCATCAAGACCCAGTCCATGATGACAATCAGATTGGGAGCTGCTGACTATCACCCCAAACAGTCATAGAGGAGCAATGTCAATTATTTATACTGCCTGAAGTGACCCATCAAGAGACACTTTGTAAACAGTACGCAGCGCTATTGCATTAGATTCAACAGTAAGGTGATCTGAGACAGCAGGACTTTCTGAAGGCTACCTTACATCTGCAACTGTAAGAGACACTGAGAAACTAAAAATGGGGTATATTGGACATTCCTGTAATCAGCAAGTTAGCATTGTGACCCCAAGCATCTAAGAGGCCTACAAGAGGAGCTGTTAGTTTAAAGATAGAAAGAGAATAAACTCAAGTTGGAAAGGATGTCAAATCATCCACACTAATGGGAAACGTTCCCTTTTTATATTTATGTAATTAATAGTTTATTCGTTCCAAACAAGCATTACAAAGGAAGTGTTATAACAATCAGGCATACAGTAAGTTTCTGCAAAACAAAAGTTGGGGCTTGAAAAGTCTGCTCAATCAGAAACATAATCCTATAGTGTATTTACTAAAAGCTATTCAGATTTATAATCATAAACCAAACTAAAACTCCCCCTGTCTCCCTCACCTAAACTGGAGAGCTAATTAGAAATAAAAATAAGCCTACTGTATTATACAACCTGATATTACTTATAACAATAAGAGTTTAACAGAGATACTGGCAGGAGCTCAGCAAACTTATTTCAGAATAACATTAAGGAATTCTTGCCAAATTCAAAAGAAGCTCTGCACAGTTTTATGCAATATAACTTGATTTTTTTTTCTTTTTTTTTACTTTTAAATAATATACAATTCACCCATTTAGTTATGATGGTTGCATAAGGATTCTTCCTATACCCAATGTGGTATCTTTATATATAATTCGCAAAATACCTGCGCTTTGCAGCGGCGAAGTACTACCTTAAAATTTTTATTAAGAAGAAAATTAAACCTTTTTAAACTGAGGGAAAATATACCAATAATTATTTGTTAAGGATCTCTTTGTATACCACATTGTCAGTTCGGCCCTCTGGTTGTAATATGACCAAGCTGTGCGCTGAGCTTACTCTTGAGCATGCAACGTACAGTTGGCCATGTGAATAGTAATCTTGTCTCAAATCTCACAGCTTGGATTGCTGCTGTCATAATCGGTTTGAGTTTCATGGTTTGTTTCAATTACGTTAGTATTTGCAGGACTTGTGTTGAAGTGACATTTGGCATCTGTCAAGCGTTGTAAGCATACAACTGGTTTCATCGATAAAATCACATCCAGCTTTTGAGAGTTTAAACATTCATAAACATCAAAGTGTCCACTACTCAAATCGTCACCTGTGAATCTAAGATGTTTAAGAGGCATTTGCGGTTGTCGAAAGGTGTAAAATATTTGGCCATTTCCGTACACTTGAAAGTGACAACCGAACAATTCAGCGGCAGCCATCAACTCACATGCAGAACCATAGGTGAAGGGCTTAAGCATTTCACTCTTATAGTGCTCCTGTGTAGTATAATTATCTCCTGTACCGTCATCAGTCCACACCTTGAACCTGTCCCAGTCATTCAATACATAAGACACAATGTTCCTCCGGATATCAAGAGTGAGCCTGATATGGCCGTGCAATATGTAACAAAGAGAATGGAAAAGGCAGGTGCCATCTCCGGGCATGGAAACCACTTGGTAAGTGACAGTTCTTTGATCGATTGTGATCACCTCGATAGACATATTAATGAGGGTACGGTTGGAACGATAAAGGAAATGGGTACCTGAACAATGTAAAGTAAGTCTAAAATACCTACACAATAACTATAATTGTAATAAACGAACAATAAAACAGCGGAGAAGCCATGGATTAAATAAAAAGGCTGTAGTCATCAGCAGGGAGACATGAATCCCGTGGCAAAGCAAGGAAGGGAATGTAGAGACTGGAGCGACGGACGGCCTTATATAGGCAGGCAACCCAAAAACGTGGGAGGCGTTGGGATGGGGGACCCAACGCTGCCTCACACGGTGACCGAGCTGCAGGCTATGGACGTTGTGAACTTTGACCCGGACACACACAGACGGACAACATAGTTCCACCACACACTATTTATTTACGACTATTATGTACAATAATTACGTGCACCACAAACCCCAGTGCCTCTTGCATCGATTCCCCCAACTGTCCAGGCCACACTCTCAGTCACTGTGCCTTTCTTTCCTGGCCGCCTCCAGTCCTCTCTCCAGCTCTGTCCACTTCCACCCGACATCCACTGCTCACTGAAGGGAGGCGGCCCCTTATATATGCTTCCCAGACGAGCACCAGGTGTACCCAGCATTCTTCCCTTGGCCACGCCCCAGCGTGGTGGAAATGCCGGCTGTCCTCCCGGCAGCTCTCCGGGTGTCCTCCAAAGACTTCCCCCCGGCACTTCCTGGTGTGGCGGAAGTGCCGGGCTCCTGGGATAATCAGGCACTGGGGCGCCGCCTGGCGGTGGCCATGGGTCCCTACAGGGCTGAGCTTCCAAGCCCTTTACCCGAGGCCCCCAACATAACCAGGACGGACGCCCCCTCTCGGTCTGGAGGAGGCACAAGCCCTTCTCTTGTCCTCCTGGGCGTCCCGGCCGGGGACCACAACGTATATATGTACGTAAGTAGGATTCAGTTAGAGTTGGGAACCCGCGTACCAAATTTCTTGAAGATAGGCCCATAAGTAACAAAGACCGTTGAAAAGTTCAATATGGCAGTCAACAGTGGCATCATACCACCGAAATAAGTACGTACATTGGTTTCGGTTAGCGCAGGGAAGCCGCCTACCAAATTTCGTGAAGATGGGGCCATAAATAAGAAAGTTCAACATGGCGGACGTTGTCGACTGTTATGATTGTTACGCGTAGAATTTCGAAATGAAACCTGCTTAACTTTTGCAAGTAAGCTGTAAGGAATGAGCCTGCCAAATTTCAGCCTTCTACCTACACGGGAAGTTGGGGAATTAGTAATGAGTGAGTCAGTCAGTCAGTCAGTGAGTCAGTCAGTAAGGGCTTTGCCTTTTATTAGTATAGATACGCTACTGTGGCTGTTCGTTTGTCTGTCCAGAATTTTAAATCACCTGTAGCTCACAAACTGTTTGAACTATTGACCAGAATCAAACTCAGCTCAGTAGTGTCCATGTTTTCACTATGACTGCATGAGTTTCTGTACATGTGTTTCTGTTTTCCTCTTACATTCCTTAGGATGTTTGCATTACGCTAAAATAATTGTTTAAATTGGCCCTGTGTGTGAGTGGGGGTGTGGGCAGGTGTGACTCCTATGATGGCATGGTGTCCTATCCAGTCTTGATACACACTTTATCTTCTCTAAGAGACTGAATTGGATTAAGCAGGTTTGAAAATGTATGAACCACACAAAATGTCTATGCATATTTACACTATATATGTATACACACAGACTTCTATGTTGGGGAACATGTTACACAAGAAAAGGATCAGAATACTGAGCCAGCTATTTAATCTAATAAAATGGGGCCACTGTCCATAAGAACACACTGCAGTGTACAGTACATATGTGCCTTATAATACCTTTGGTTTAAAATACAGCAGCCCTTTGATTATGTGGCCATGTAAAAGAAATAACTGGTTGGTAAAAACTTGTATTTCTACCTTCATTTGGAACAGCTTGACTCTAAAAAGAGCAGCATATTTATAGTTCTAGCTTAAGGCATGTTCCAAAGTACACCACTCTCCCCACTCACACCCACTCATAGTAATACAATGTATATTTTTCTCCTAAAAAATTCTCCATACTTACTCTTTACTGCAAAAAAACTGCTGAAGCAAAGTTTCTGGCACACGTCCACATACTAACTTAATACTGAGTGAAATCTATTGCCTTGTTTTTCTCGATAAAAAACAAACCATATTTGACATTTTTGACTGTATCAGAATTCCATTCATTTTTCTTAATTACTGTCACATTAAAATAAGCAATAGTACTTTTTATATCTGTAA
Organism: Polypterus bichir lapradei; assembly: GCA_026402145.1. Lineage (NCBI taxonomy): Eukaryota > Metazoa > Chordata > Cladistia > Polypteriformes > Polypteridae > Polypterus > Polypterus bichir. Next base: position 23,291,230 of record JANRMT010062848.1, on the reverse strand, counting down.
TATGCATTAAAATGTGCAGCCAGTGTCACAATCCGTAAGTCTACAAGTAATGGAGGATTTAGAGTTTTGATGCTATTTGGAATCAGCATTAAAGTTCATACTAACAAAGATATTCAGCTTCCACTGGCAATTTGGCTCTCTTTCTTTGCAAAAGATTTTTTTTTATTTTACAATAAAAAGTTTTCTGAAGTGGATGAAAAACTTTACTTTTTTCACAAAAGATGAAACTCAAATGATATATTACTGAGATTAAAATGAATGCCTATTAATGTGCTGAAGTAGATGAGGGCCCAATCACAGCCCTTGATTTACAAACACCTTATATGCTGATGTAAACCTAAAAATTAAATGTCAGCTTTGAGCCTCTTCTGTGTGGAGTTTTAAGTGTTGCTTGCCAGGCTCAGATAAGGCCTATGAAACATGGGACTATTCTCCTCTAAATAGGCTGACCTATACATCTCAATTTATCTTTAATAGTCCTGATTTCAGACTTTGCCCACCTGACAAATAGCTTAAAAATATCAATATGTCTACGTTTTAATAGACAGCCCACCTAATAAAGATGCATTGAGCCACAAGCATAGCTCCACCAAAACTGAGAACATTAAAATGTATTTATTATCAGAGCTTGCGAAAATTCAAGAGCAACCCTAGCTTTTCAATTTATTATTTATATCTTGTATAACTAATCCTGCAAAACTCCAAGGGGGAAACCCCTACTCTTTAATTTGTATAGTTACAACTGAACACATAAAACTACAAGGGGAATCATCACCACTGGTATTTTGATTGAACAGACTATGACATCTCCCCTGGATCACTAGATGGCAGCCCCCAGGTCTGGTTACACAGCCACGGATTACCGCAGGGCACACTGGGAGTTGGAGTGTGGTGACTCAGCCCTGTTGAGTTCCAGGGGTGCTGCCAGGGTGTGCTGCAGACACTGCTGATCCCTACTTTGTTAGGCTCCCCCCTCACCCAGAAGTGCTTTTGGACCACACTTAGGGGACTCTGGACATACTCAAGGGTGTAACATAAAAGGAGCCAGCTGCTACAGCTCCAGGAGCCAGAGTCGAAAGGGAGAAGAAATGGAGGCTGAGAGAGACAGAAGACAAAGTTTTGCTATGGGCTGCTTTGTACTTTATTGTATTTGTGTTGCTGCACTGGGAAATGCTTATGGAAGAGTTTCACATAAACTAAAACTTTTGTGTGTTGCTGAATTTGTGCCTATGTCTGTCTGTGTTGGGGAGCTGGAGCACCCCGTTCAGTCTAGAAGACATAAAATAGTGCATGCAAAACTGGCAGGGCAGGACCCGATTTGGAACTTACAAAATCAGGTGAGCTTTTTGTTCATTTTTTGGATTCCTGATTTTGAGTTTGTGTGGATATGATGGTTTTGACAGCTGCTTCAATTATTGTTTTTGGTTTGTGTTATTAGCTTTGTTTGCTATATGGGAGATGCTTTAACTATTTCAGGTGAGTGTCTGAAGCCTGAAACTATTGTCCTGTTGAGTAGAGAAGCGCAGTGTATTCTGGTAAAGCTGAAAGGCAAGGCAAGATGAGTATTTTACATACTGTAGTTAGAAAATAAAAGCAGGACCTTGTAAAATGTTGTATAGTCAATCTGTATGCAGCTTTGAGTAGGAATTGACCTAATGTGATAAAAATGTAGTAACATTCCTTCATTTTGAGAAATTGTAAAAATATCAGTTGCTTTCCTAGAAGAAAGAATGCCAGGTGTTCTGTTTGGGAGAGAGTGGGAGAGACAGTGTGGCTTCCTTTTTATTAGAGTTTTCAAAGTGTTCTCTCAGTTCAGGTTAGTTTAGTTGGTGTTTTGTTGAACAAAATGAAAATTTCAGTTGCCTTTCTAACACATTTATAAAGATTTAGCTGAGGTGCAAATATGGAAGCTTTTACGAGGAGCCACCGGCACTTTCATGGACTCTTGGATAGGAGCTCCCTCTATGGCAAGAAATCTTTCTTCTTATTTTTCGATTGAGGATTTATAATTTGAAACTAAGGAAATGGGCAATCTTGGAAATGTCTTCTGAGACTGAATGAGGAGTACCTGTATGTGAATCCACCCAGGCTTTATAATTCTTCATATTGCTTATATTTGCTGCTATTGTTTATTATGCAAAATAAACACAATTGCTAAGTAAAAGCTTAATGTCTGTGTATGATTATTGCTATTAGCAAAATGAATGCTACATCTGATAGTTTCTTTTTTTAGCTGTGGTCCCTTAAGGGTAAAAATAATGTTTTGTGAAGCCCTTCATTTGTGTTAAACCAAGTTGAAGTAAAGGAGTAAAACTAAAAGACAGTCTCCATCAGTAAATAGCTTTCCATTAGAAGATCTTAGGGTTGAATATGTGGGGTAAAATATGAACAGTGATGCAGGAAAAGGGTACAGATGAAAATTGTATAGCTGCTTTGGACATTTGTCCCGATCCCTTGTTAAGAAAAGAACCTAAGATGTTAAGTTAGGTGTATATCACAGATGATCTGATAACACGATAAAACTTTTACCTTTACGTTTTGCTTTCTGGAAACACTTGTCTATTGCTGTGTTTCCTTGCCTTGCCTTTCTTGTGCTCATTTTGAATCTTCAATTAAATTCTTCAAATATAAAGAAAATTTGTATTATTTGGGACCAGAGGTTTTATGGTTTGCCTTTCCTCCTTTTTGGTGAACATTTGGAAATTTTGAAAATGTTGACATTTAAAAGCCTTAGCCCCATTTTTAGGCCTGTACAAAAAGGAAGCCTGCCTTTTGAGTTTGGTGCTAAGCAGCCTGGTGGCAGGCCTATTAAATTGGACAGGTCTGGCTTTTTGAGGCCCTGCACCACCTCTGGACAATTTTTGTGACAGTTGATGTTTTCCAGGTCTGTCCACTCGTTCATGACTTTGTGATGATCAGTTGACAGCTCAGCACCTGTCTTTACCTTGAGTGGCCAGATCATAGAACCTCATATCAAGTCACAAGTCTGTAAATGAGAATTGATTAACCTTTTCACCATTGCACTATGGTGCTAGGGAGAAGTATGAGTAACAATGTTTTCTAACATGGTGTTCATTTTTGATGATTCAAGACAAGCACAGACATCGAAAAAACAATTTACCACGTGGGTTAAGTTCAGGAAAGCAGTTTCTTTCAATCACACTTGTAGCTGCAGTAGTGTAAGGCAAGTTCAATGACGGGTAAAACGCATGCTGAAAGAAATCTCTCAGTCTAAAAGTTCATTTTAAATATTTTGTGAAAATTCAAAGCAAACAATCCACACAACAATAAAGAAAAAAGTTGTTACACACATAGAATAAAAGGCAAAAAATTTGAAAAAAATGTATCTTCTATGACTCAGGCGCCACCGCGAGTGGCAGCCTTTCCAGCAGCTCTGTGTACGACTTTATTTTTCTACCTTTTTCTCTATTTTACTGATCACTCCTATTACTTTCTTTATGTGGACTTGTTCCCTGGACACTTTTTACTACTTTTTACTACTTGGACATGGATTTTTACACGCCGAGACTCATCTATTTAAGTAGTCAACTTCAGTTGTTCAGTCCCAAAGATATCATGTCCTAGTGAGCTGAATGACTTCCGGCCTGTCGCTCTGACTTCACATGTGATGAAGACCATGGAGCGGCTGCTGCTTCACCACCTGAGGCCACAGGTCCGCCACGCCCTCGACCCTCTGCAGTTCGCATACCAGGAGAAGGTGGGAGTGGAGGATGCCATCATCTATATGCTACACCGATCCCTCTCCCACTTGGACAGAGGCAGTGGTGTTGTAAGAATTATGTTTCTGGACTTCTCTAGCGCCTTCAACACCATCCAACCTCTGCTCCTTAGGGACAAGCTGACAGAGATGGAAGTAGATTCATACCTGCTGGCATGGATCGTGGACTATCTTACAGACAGACCTCAGTATGTGCATCTCAGGAACTGCAGGTCTGACATTGCGGTCAGCAACACAGGAGCACCGCAGGGGACTGTACTTTCTCCGGTCCTGTTCAGCCTATATACACCGGACTTCCAATACAACTCTGAGTCCTGCCACGTGCAAAAGTTCGCTGACAACACTGTTATCGTGAGCTGCAGGAGTGGGCAGGAGGAGGAGTATAGGAACCTAATCAAGGACTTTGTTAAATGGTGCGACTCAAACCACTTACACCTGAACACCAGCAAAACCAAGGAGCTGGTGGTGGATTTTAATAGACCCAGGCCCCTCCTGGACCCCGTGATTATCAGAGGCAACAGTGTGCAGAGGGTACAGGCCTATAAATACCTGGGAGTGCAGCTGGATGATAAATTGATCTGGACTGCCAATACTGATGCTCTGTGGAAGAGAGGACAGAGCCGATTATACTTCCTTAGAAGACTGCCGTCCTTCAACATCTGCAATAAGATGCTGCAGATGTTCTATCAGACGGTTGTGGTGAGTGCCGTCTTCTACGTGGTGGTGTGCTGAGGGGGAATCATAAAGAAGTAGGACTCCTCACCCCTGGACAAACTGGTGAGGAAGGCAGGCTCTATTGTAGGCATGGAGCTGGAGAGTTTGACATCTGTGGAAGAGCGACGGGCGATGAGCAGGCTTCTGTCAATCATGGAGAATCTATTGCATCCAATAAACAGTTTCATCTCCAGACAGAGGAGCAGCTTCAGCGACAGAATGCTGTCACTGTCCTGCTCCACTGACAGACTGAGGAGATCGTTCCTCCCCCTCACTATGCGACTCTTCAATTGCACCCGGGGTGGTAAACGTTAATATTATACAAAGTTATTGTTTGTCTGTTATACCTTCATTGTTATCACTATTTAATTTAATATTGTTCTTTATCAGTATGCTGCTGCAGGAGTATGTGATTTTCCCCTAGGGATTAATAAAGTATCTATCTATCTAAACTTAGCTTTTCTTGTAAAACTTTAGTTGTTTCTATACTTAAAGATTCTTTACTTCTTCTCCTGTATGCTTTAAATGTATGGTGCAGCACATACAATTAAGTGATTTGTCTTTCATGTTACTTGGCACACAAAACACGCATGCAAGGCATGGTTTAAAACCATGTGCCCTCTACGCCTTACTCATGGCAAGGCTGATCACTAACTGAGAAAAATGTTTAGTCAGAGAAGCTAAAAATAGTTAGAATATACCAATTCAATTCAACTTATGGGGGTTATAGGAACCTCCCATAGATTATGCAGTAATATTTAGTAAAACATTTATATAACTTAAGTAACTAGCAAATGACTAGACTTGAAGTTTCTCATTAATATCATTAAGTGTACCCTTTGGAGCACCAATTCAATATCTCTTAAAAGGCAAAAACTATAAATACTTGCCCAAATGTGCTGAGGATAATTCAAAACTCTGTAGCATGGTTGTGTCTGAGATGGAAGCTTGGTCCTACAGTCTGCTTACTGTGAAATTAGACGATCACTGCTGAGAGCCCCTTGATTTTATAGGCGCCAGACCAGAAGGGACGGAGTCAGCTGCCCTCATGTGGCAGTTTCTCAGGTCAGGACTGTTGGATAAAGAAAAGAGACACCTAGCGACTGTGTCCCTTTGAGTCCCAGAGTGGTAGTACTTACCTTAGACCGGAAGATATATACAATATATATATATCTATAATAATAAAAGGCAAAGCCCTCACTGACTGACTGACTGACTGACTGACTGACTGACTGACTCATCACTAATTCTCCAACTTCCCATGTAGATAGAAAGCTGAAATTTGGCAGGCTCATTCCTTACAGCTTACTTACAAAAGTTAAGCAGGTTTCATTTCGAAATTCTACACGTAACGGTCATAACGATCCATAACGGTCTACAACGTCCGCCATGTTGAACTTTCTTATTTATGGCCCCATCTTCACGAAATTTGGTAGGTGGCTTCCCTGCGCTAACCGAAACCGATGTATGTACTTATTTCGATGGTATGACGCCACTGTCGGCCGCCATATTGAATTTTCCAAACGTCACTAATTCTCCAACTTCCCGTGTAGGTAGAAGGCTGAAATTTGGTAGGCCCATTCCTTACAGCTTACTTACAAAAGTTAAGCAAGTTTCATTTTGAAATTCTACGCGTAACGGTCATAACGATCAACAACGTCCGCCATATTGAACTTTCTTATTCATGGCCCCATCTTCATGAAATTTGGTAGGCAGCTTCCCTGCGCTAACCGAAACCAATGTACATACTTATTTCGGTGGTATGACGCCACTGTCAGCCGCCATATTGAACTTTCCAACATCACTAATTCTCAAACTTCCCGTGTAGGTAGAAGGCTGAAATTTGGCAGGCCCATTCCTTACAGCTTACTTACAAAAGTTAAACAGGTTTCATTTCGAAATTCTACACATAACGGTCATAACGGTCAACAACGTCCGCCATGTTGAACTTTCTTATTTACGGCCCCATCTTCAGGAAATTTGGTAGATGGCTTCCCTGAGCTAACCAAAACCAATGTACGTACTTAATTTCGGTGGTATGACGCCACTGTCAGCCGCCATATTGAACTTTTCAACAGTCTGTGTTACTTATGGGCCCATCTTCAAAAAATTTGGTACACGGGTTCCCAACGCTAACTGAATCCTACTTACGTACATATATACGTCCATAGCCTGCAGCTTGGTCACCATGTGAGGCGGCGTTGGGTCCCCCATCCCAACGCCTCCCACATTGTTGGCTGCCTGCCTATATAAGGCCGTCCGTCGCTCCAGTCTCTACATTCCCTTCCTTGCTTCGCCACGGGATTCACGTCTCCCTGCTGATAACTATAGCCTTTTTGTTTAATCCACGGCTTCTCCGCTGTTTTATTGTTTGTTTATTACAATTATAGTTATTGTATAGGTATTTTACACTTACTTTACATTACTCAGGTACCCATTTCCTTCATCATTCCAACCCCCATTACCATGTCCATCAAGGTAATCACCATCGATCAAAGAACTGTCACTTACTGAGTGGTTTCCATGCCCGGAGATGGCACCTACCTTTACCATTCTCTTTGTTACATATTGCACGGCCATATCAGGCTCACTCTTGATATCCGGAAGAACATTGTGTCTTATGTATTGAATGACTGGGACAGGTTCAAGGTGTGGACTGATAACGGTACAAGAGATAATTATACTACACAGGAGCACTAGAAGAGTGAAATGCTTAAGCCCTTCACCTATGGTTCTGCATGTGAGTTGATGGCTGCCGCTGAATTGTTCGGTTGGTGCTTTCAAGTGTACCGAAATGGCCAAATATTTTACACCTTTCGACAACCGCCAATGCCTCTTAAACATCTTACATTCACAGGTGACGATTTCAGTAGTGGACACTTTGATGTTTATGAATGTTTAAACTCTCAAAAGCTGGATGTGAAGTTATCGAGGAAACCGGTTGTAAGCTTACAACGCTTGACAGATGCCGAATGTCACTTCAACACAAGTCCTGCAAATACTGTCGTAATTGAAACAAACCATGAACCTCAAACTGATTATGACAGCAGCAATCCAAGCTGTGAGATTTGAGACAAGATTACTGTTCACATGGCCAACTATAAGTTGCATGCTCAAGAGTAAGCTCAGCGCACAGCTTGGTCATATTACAACCGGAGGGCCGAACTGACAATATGGTATACAAAGAGATCCTTAACAAATAATTATTGGCATATTTTCCCTCAGTTTAAAAAGGTTAAATTTTCTTCTTAATAAAAATTTTAATGCAGTACTTCGCCGCTGCGAAGCGCGGGTATTTTGCTAGTATATATATATATATATATATATATATATATATATAGTGGTGGATGGCCGGGACGTCCCTTTGTCACTAGATCCAGGGGAGCAGCCATGGGAGCCATGCCAGAAGTAGGTCAACGAGCATCTGCAGCACTTCCGGGTGTGGCAGCGCTCCCACCCAGGCGGGCTTGTCAAGCCGTGCAGCTCTATGCAGCTCCCCCTGGCGGAGGCCATGGAGCCCAACCAAGATGAGCTCCAGTATTCCACGAAAGTGGCCCGATGCAACCCAGGGGGGCTGCCAACAAAGGCTCCAAGGGATGTGGAATGGCTCCCATGGCTGCTCCCCCAGATCTAGTGACAAAGAGGCGTCCCGGCCGTCCGCCACAATGTATAGTAAAACTTGGGCCACAGAGTTGCATAGGAGACTGGAAAAGGGATCAGGTTTCCAAGGTACAAAATCTTTATTGCTGAACTGGCAGGTATATACACAAAAAAAGCATACGGGCTGCAGCTATCAAATGTGGTGGTCCAGCTCCCTTCTCCAGGTCAAAAAAACACAAAGTCCTTCTCATCTTGCGGGTTCAACAGCTCGGAGGCAGCAAATGGAGCAGAAGCAGTCTGAGTGAGTGAGGACAAGAGATTGAGCCATTACGTTGGCTGGGGCTCGGTCTTTTTAATACCTCGTATGAGAAGCATATTGTGTGGTAAACCTAAAGCCTGTAGCTGATTCTGCAAAGGGGACGAATAAGAGTGTGTTTGTTTTTCATTGAAAGAGGGAGTTTCTGAAGGGCAGCTGTGTTTGTTTGCCATAGGTTTACTGTTTAACAGAGAGACAAGTTGCTCTTAACAGTGTAAAAGCGTGTAGCTGGTGGCACTATGTGGGAGGAAAAACGTAGCAGTGGAACTACTGAACTGCACATGAGTGACAGTCTCCTCCATTATGGGGAGCTAACTGGTGGCGACACCGGTCGCAATATATATACAGTATATATTTATACAAAGTCTATGTATATATACACTGTTTGTCATGTTACACTATCTGCTCTTATGATAAATAACAGTTCTGCTTTTCTCTAACGCAGCTCAATGTTACATTGAGTCAGTCCTCTAGTTTACCAGTATCAACATTATTATTAAACTAGCATTTATTTTCAAATCTGTAAACATGGAAGTCTTAACAGAACACTTTTTTTAAAAATTATTTTATACTGCCTGTCAAGTAATGGGGAAATAGTATTTGAAAAAGAGAAAATGAATGGCTCAGAGACAGATTTTTAAAACATTTAATATTACTCCTTCTAATTCCATAGAATACTGCATGCAGCAGTTTTTCACAAAAGCTGTTTACTAGTCTAAAGTGGACTTATGATAAAAGACAAAAGAATAAATAATGTGCAGGAAGCCAACTCTGCTTTTGCATCACAATTTGAATCTGCTACTTTACTTCAATTCCATTTGCAACTACAGATAAGCCAATTCATTTTCATTTTTGCTTCTTGCATCTTGGCTCACCTTCAACATAATTACGGTTTGTGTACAGGCACATTTGTCGCACTTTATATGTTTATAAAAGAGAACCCAATTTTGAATTTTTTAATTCTAGTGATATTTGAACAAGATAAATGATGACAAACAAATCTTAATACCCATAAATCACCCCTACTTATAAAGTCACTATACTTTCATTAACCACTGAACTTCATTTAGAGAATGCTATTTATTTTTAAATGCTAAATAAAAATAGAGCCAATAAGCATGTTAAGGCTATACAAAACAATTATGTACATTTAATTAAATGTGATTTTATTAACCTAAAAAGTTTATGTATGATAGCAAATCTTTAGAGAAACGTATCAAATAAAACACCAAAGTAAACCATGGGAAAGAATCTTTGAAGAATTATTAGTACAAATGGCCTACAAGAGTCATTTTCAGCTGAGGCTTTGTCTCTGATACAGAAACAATTTAGTACAAGTAGTACCCAAGTTACGGACATCCGACATACAACTTACGAACGGGGCTGCAACTGCTCCTTCATCTGTCAGGGGGACGTGACGCTGGCCCCTAATTAACTGCTTTGGCTTGGGGACACTGCAAGCAGTGGCTGGAGGGGGCGATTTCTTTGCTCGTGCAGTGTAGTGTCCCTTGGGCAGCTCCAGTTGATGAATGGGGTGGTGAGACCCACACCCCATTGATTCTCAGTAGCCAGCAGGGTGCGCAGCAAGCGGTGATCCGGGGTCTGTCATCGCCAGGGCCACAGCTACCACTCTTGTGCAGGGCGGAAGCTTGATGGGACGGTTCGCTGGCCACACACCACACAACCATGCAGTGTCCCTCGAACGGCTGCCCTGTTCGTTCTCAGTGGGCGGCTGGTGATGCTGCAAGTGGTGACGCAGTTGTGGCTGAACAGAGGCCTTTGAGGGTGAATGGGGCGGCAGTGAGCAGCATTGTACAGGGTGGTCCAGATCTAATTATGCAAATATGAAAAGGCGAACACATCGCACCCGCTATTCAACTGACAACCATCTCCCAGCCATTTTGGAATGCAGGGCAGGTGCTGCCATCAATCGGCAACAAAAATAATTTTTTGTGAATTCTCTATGTAATAAACTTAATAAGTTATAGCGTAATGAAAATTGCATAATTAGATCTGGACCACCCTATAGTGTGCCTCGAGTGGTTACCCGCCTTTGGCTGCACCCTGTTCATTCTCGGTGGGCAGACGTTGCAGGCAGCATACTGTATGCAAGTGGAGGTGACTGTGTGGTGGGCGAATGGTGAATAGCCCCTCGCTGCCCTCATTCATTCTCAATAGCAAGCCTGCTTGTACTGTTATGTACATAGCAGGAAGTTGTCTGACGGCAGTACACCAGACGTGCTGATGAGGGGTGCCTTCTTGCTGTGATAGTGTGTACAGTCCTGTGCAGAAGAGCTCGTCTTAACTTTTTGTCTTCACCCTTCAACAATGTCTCTGAAACACAAATCTGATACAAGTGTTGATGATGCAGTAAAGAAGAGAAAAACCATCACCATGGAAAATAAAGCAGAAATAATAAAAAGTTCAGAGAGGTGAAACTCCATCATTCATTGGCAGAGTACTTGGTTACAGTCGGTCAACAATAGCATTTATTAAAATAACTAGGGGGCTTTGCCCCCTGCTCTCTTCGCTCACCAACCCCCGTGTTTGGTTTTCCTGATACATACTTTAAAGATTTTTTTTTCTTTGAATTGTTGCTATTTTATTAGTTTCACTTTTATTTCAGAACTTCGTTAAAAACAATATTTGGAATCTTTCGAGTCCCAACATGCTGAATCTTTTAAATGAGGTCCATGAGACATGTGTTTAATGACTTTGTACCATAATTCAGGATAGCTTTCTCTGTTTGCAATTTCAGCACAGACAAAACGATCCACATCATCAGCAGTTAATAATTTTTTTTGCAAAGTAACCAATAAATGCATGTGAGGTAAACCCCGTTTTTGAAATTCTCTGACTTAAACTTCCAAGCCTTACAATATTTACATACTTCTGACACATCACCTTTGTCCATATATTTGATCTCTATTCGCCTTTTCGTTATTTCTCTGAGTAATAATTTCTCTTTGTTTGCGCTAATGCGATCTTTACTTTCTTTTTTCTGACACTTTCATATTCTGTATCTTGCTTTGTATGTGTATCGCGTCTACATTTTTTTGAGTCTTTTGAATTCCACTGTTTTCATTATCTGTAATCTGCTGTGCATGTGTTTGGCCCCCTTGTTTTTTAATCTCTTTATGACATTTTACTTTGTTTTCTACTCTTTGTCTTTTATTTCTGACCTCGCTTTGTCCTGCTTTTAGTTCAATGACACCTGGTCCGTGGTGATTATTTTCCCTTTTTTCGAGTAATAATTTCCATTTGTTTGCACTAATGCGATCTTTACTTTCTTTTTTTTTGATACTTTCTAATTTTCCTGCTTTCATAATCTCTAACCTGCTCTGCAAGTGTATACTGTAGCACCAACATTTTTGAACATCTTTATGAAGTTCTACTTTGTCTTTTACTCTTTGTCTTTTACTTCTGAGCCCAATTGGACATGCTTTTTTTTCAATTCCACTTGTTCTGGGCCGATTATTACTTTCCTTATTTTCTGAATTTGCACCTTGATTATTCTTTTTCTTTTTTGCATGATTTTTTCTATCCAACACTTTTGAGTTTCTTTTCTTTGCGCTGCTCTTTCTTCTTTGCTTAGTTGTCGACGTTTCTTCTATGACGTATTGTCTTTATACGCTTTATATGCGCTGAGAGCCCTGGGTCTGTGTGTGCTCAAAGCCTTTACATGACTGAGTGTTTTGCTGCCTGTGGTCTTTTTTGATATTGGTTGTAGGTAGGGCGTGTCTTGCAAGAATCTCATGTTCTACGTTCCCGCGAGACGGTTCTGGGTCAATCTCTTGGCACAAAGTCTCATGTTTAAGGTCCCCGCGAGACGCTTCGTGGCCAGTCTCTTTCGTCTTGCGGGTCTTTTAAGTGTCTTCTCCTAGTCTTTCTCTCCCAGGATTTTTTTTATAATAAAGAGATGTACCTGTTCCGACTTACATACAAAGAGCAAACCTACAGTCCCTATCTCATACATAACCAGGGGACTCCCTGTATCCACAAACATAGAGGGAATATGCAATCTTGAGTATTTAAATTGGGTATGTTTAAGGATGTAGTCAGAAAAAAGATCTAGCAAAGTGTTTTACTAATTTAATCATTTTATGGGAGACAGAAAACACAATAGCAGATTTTACTTTGGAATTATTTGTTAAATGTAACTGTGAGCAAATATACACAAGTCATGAGTTAAATAATATTGTCTTACTCTTAGTTCCTTATTGGGAAAACCCCGATCCTCGATCCAGCACTGCTATCACATATATTAATTCTTCAGACTCCTATGGGAAAGGGAATGAGAAAAAGATTTTATTTAACTAAGATGCAACTAACTAGGAGCACAATACACAGAAATTTGTATATTCTTTGCAACAACCACAATTATGCTAAAAATTATTTGTTTGAGCAAGGGTTTTATAAGGTATCATGATTACACAATTCTTCATTACCATACACCTTGCAAGCACACTGTGGCCAAGTAACAGATCAGGGGCACCATTGTTTGGGCACCAGTTACCCCCTTTAAAGTATTTTTAAAATAAAACAGAAAATTTTTGCCACAGGTAAAACAAAACAAAAATATTAGCCATTGTCTGTGATGCTTTCTCCGTCTTAGTTCACCATTCCCTGTCTCTTAGAGCTCAGGTCTGACTGAACGTCCTGCTTCTGTTAATGCCCACTTTTAGGGCATATGTAGTGGAAGGGGTGTGGCAAACTCAGGCACAGTTAGCAGGGCTAGATCTTGACACTGGTCTTTTTCTCCAAACTGGTGTGGAGGAAAGAGAAGCCATGGTTACCGACAGTGCTCCCACTTATCCCGGCATAGTAATGCTTACTTCAACAAAGCAAGCAATGTACTCCCTAGGCGCATATGCATGACAATATGGAAATCACATAGGCTCATACCATATATGGAATTCCAAGACAGTCTGCAGCTATATTATTTAATAGATTAATAGTGTTTACTCACGATCAAAGACTGCAGGATATGGAGTACATACCTGGAATGTACCACCTTTATGGCAGACAGGCAAAAAAGACAGCATGAGCTTAAAGCATAAGGTACTGAAATATTATACAATTCTCCTGCATCCTACCTTACATCCAGTACTACTATTGTAAATTGTTCAGAGAATGTTATATTATTGCTACTGGTTCTGTACCAATTAAGAATGTAATTAGAGCCAGATGTTGCTAATGAAGTGCACTTGGTTGAATGATGAACAGGAAATGCTTAGACAGATAAGCTGAAAAGGCCCTGTTTCATAGACAGATAGATGGATGGATGGGAAGTTGTTCCCAACTTGCAGTTTTCCTGCAAAGTTTCAGGTAGTAGAACAGGAGTAAGGAGTATATCAGCTAAGCTGAACTAGGTTTTCTATTAATTATATGAAGTTTTGTATTTCAGTACTTTTTTTGCCATGGTGCCATGGAATGGCAGTGTGTTGCATTTTGGTCAGACATGTTGGGAAGACGTGAAAGTGGTGCAGAGCTACAAGAACCTGGGGGTTTCCATACACAATAAACTAGACAGGACAGGTCTGACTACACAGCTACACAGTACTGCTATACAAGAAGGCAGAGAGTACACTGTACTTTTCATATGTGCAGCAAGCTGCTAGAAATGTTCTACCAGTTTGTACTACAGTGTGGTCTCCTGGAGGAGCAACTCAAGTTCAAAAAATGCACAATGCCTGAAAAAACTGACCAGGAATGCCTGCTCAATCATTGAACACACTGGAAGCTGTTGCGGAAAAGAGAATGGTGGCAAAGCCATATGTTATTATGACAAATCCTCTCCATCCTCTCCAGGTAGAGGTGTCTTGGAGCACTTTTTGCCACAGGGTCATTCCTCCATAATGTGGTAAGAAGCACCTCTGGGGTCTTTTCTGCCCACTACTATTAGGCAATTCCTCCTGACATCCCAAATTAAATGCTTATACTCTTTAAGTTGTCCACATATTAATCTGGCAAAACTTTACACAGGATGCCCTTCCTGACGTAGCCCTCCCTATTTACCCAGACTTGGGACCGGCACAAAGAAACACACTGGTTTGTGCATCCCTGATACTAAGATTTGAACTGGGTGTGACGGGGATGGACAGGATTAGAAATGAGTACATTAGAGGGTCAGCTCAGGTTGGACGGTTGGGAGACAAAGTCAGAGTAATGAGATTGTGTTAGTTTGGACATGTGTAGAGGACAGATGCTGGATATATTGGGAAAAGGATGTTAAAGATAGAGCTGCCAGGCAAGACAAAAAGAGGAAGGCCTAAGTGAAGATTTATGGATGTGGTGAGAGAAATCTTGCAGGTGATGGGTGTAACAGAACAAGATACAGAGGACAGAAAGATATGGAAGAAGATGATCCACTGTGGCAACCCCTAACAGGAGCAGCGGACAGAAGAAGAAGAAGACTCTTTAAGTTAACTTTGAAATTTCTGCATAATACAAACATCTATCTATCTATCTATCAGTTGTTTGTATCATTTGTCATGTGAGTCTTTATCTTTTTTTTATGTTTCTGCTGTTGTATGCATCTAAATTTCCCTTTGGATTAATAACGTTTATTGAATCTATTGTAATGTAAGTAAGAGTTTCACTAAACATTAATACTACTACCACTCCTATAAGTATTATATAATGTGAGAGAAGTTTTTATTGATGATCACACACAAAATTACCTATACAAGTGCACAGAATATACAATACATGGCAGAAACGTATTATAGAAAGTGGATTGTCTAACACACAAATACTCACAGATTGGGTTTAATGTAATTCACAAATCACATTTTGGACATTTTGCACTTGAATGTGTCAGCTAAGTTATTTCAGAACTTCTATGGCAGAAGTAAAGGATAATCTGAGAGATACACTATGCTGCTCGGTACTGTGATGGATGAGGCAGAACAACACATCAATAGCAAGCAACATGCCACCTTCAGATTTATCATTTTCAACATTAATTAAACAGCTCTGGCTGGGCCAAATTTCAATTTTAATCTATACTATCATTAGAGGATCGATGAAACTATTGGGCTGATATAACATCAATGCAGAAAAGAAGAGAAAACAAACTGTATTTTATTATCATATTAATAGTGCCTAAGGTGCTAATTAAAATTGAGTTGTTCCTTACACAGTAAAAGAAGAAATATCTTTCTTTCCTCCCTCTACCTATCATTCAAACAATAATGTCTACCCTATTATACCAGGCTTCTATTGTGAATGAAGATGAAAGATAAATACCTAGTGCTGTGATGAGCTGCGGTTGTTGATCAGGGTGTCAGTTTGGCTTGAGTTGGGTATACTGCATGTTGCTCAGGACTGCTTTGCTACATTAGCATCAGACTAATTAAGATCCGTGTCCACTTTCTTAGTTTCTGCCTCTGCTTGTGAATGGCCAGATGAGATGTTCCCTTCTTTGGTTAAGACTGACCTTTCAGTGATGGTTTGGAGGGCTTTGAGAGACTAAAATAAATGAAAACATGTAAATAAAGTAATTCTTTCAGGACAAAGGTTGTCTTAATTGTTTAAGCCTGATATCCAGATGAAACCATTTCCATTTCAAGCCCTGGAATCAAGTTTGGTCCTCTGTGGGCTACACGCAGGGATGGGCAATGTTGATCCTGGACGGCCGCAGTGGTGGCAGGTTTTCATTCCAACCCAAATGCTTAATTAGAAAACAATCCTTGCCAGCCTCAGACCTTATTTAATTTTATGGCTAGTTAGTCTGCAATGTTAGGTACCTATTTCATAGATTTTTTTCCTTTCCAAAGATGTCATCCAAATGATTTGAAGCCTAAAACAGGTCATAGTTTCTCTTAAGTGTTTTATTAATTCAGTTAGTACATGGTGAATCCACACTGGTGTAAATGGAAACATGTTAGACGGAGAACTGCTGGAGCCATTAAAAACAGCAAGTGCAACTGTTTAAGACTAAAATAAGCAATTAAGGTTGGGGAGCCTCAACAAGCGAGGCAACTAAAATGAGCAATAAGTGCTTCATTAACAATAATTGACTTCTCATTAAGAAAATGGGTTGGAACAAAAACCTGCAGCCACTGTGGCCCTCCAGAACCGACATTGCCCACTGCTGGGCTACATATATATGTGGGTTAGAGCCTCCTCTAGAGGTCCCTGATGGAATCATACCCCCAAAGCCATGTGGTAGCACTTAAATGGTCTGCACTCAGACAGCCATCAGACTTTACAGTATGTTTTATGCCTTCCTAATCTTCTGGCATCCTGGCAACCCTATTCACCTTACAGCTTTGTATGATGGTGTATAATGTTATAATTTAAGGGGAGCTCCTGTGCAATGAGTACTTATTTTGAACAATGGGGTGGGCATTTATCTATAACGTCTGTAAAAATACAACAATAAAATTTATTTATACAGCATCTTCCAATACAAAGTTTAGTTCAAGGTGCTTTATAAATGGTAATAATTGGTAACAAAGAGAAACAATAATTAAGTAAACTTATTATATAAAAAGTCAGACAGCAAGTGGAGACAGTGAAAAACTCCAGTGGAGAAAAAAACAAATGTCCGCCCAAACCTCTTTGGGTATTCTATCGTATATCAAAGATAAACAAACAAACAAATAAATAAATATACTCTATATATAAAATTCTAAGCCTAAAAGTGCAACGATTTTGTGCAATGATTTTATGTGACTTTTTATGTCACGTCTTTTGTCAAGCTTTAAATCTGGCTTATTTTAAAACCTACATATATATGTTTGGTATCATTCTTTTCAGAATTTATCGAACTTTAATGTGATGTTGTTAGATTTTCAGATTCTTGTTCCATTTTTTAAATTATAAACTAAAAAATATCAAGGACTCACGTCCCGTGAGATGAGACTTTGTGCCAAAGTTGGCTCCAGCAGACCCCCATGACCCTGTAGTTAGGATATAGCGGGTTGGACAATGGATTAGGGATGATTTTATTTGGGTAATTTTAGCAGAGATTGCTGTTTTTGTAATTTGAGGGTTCATAATAGTTCCAAAGAAGTAATTGTGACACTTGTGAAGCAAGACTTGGCAACTTTTCTAACCTAAAATAGAGCTAATTAAAAAATAATTGCAACAGTTAAGATGAAAATATAAAATGCAAACTGTAGCTAAAAAACAACAGTGCTAATAAAAGATTGTTTTAGTTTTTATAGCTGCCCAATATTTATCCGGCATAGACTACACTTTAATGAGCTACTCAACAGATCTCCCCACCCTCAAGTGAATTTCAGACTGTGAATAAAAAGGCTCCAAGGATGAAATATTATTTCTTCCTCTGCCATGTCAGATTTCCATTTAGGACAGAGTGAACAGAATTCAGAAACAAAATCTCTAATTGACTGCATAAAGTTCTGGCACTGTACTTCTATGCCAGCCCTGTAAATGGCGGAAAAAAAATCTTAAAAAAGCAACATGGAAAGAAGCTCAGTCACGAATCCAATACCTCATTGCCAACCACCAACTGCAGACTGGAATGCTCAGGGATACATTCAAGATTATCGCCAACTCTATTTGTGATAAGGTATATAATTAAGTAAATAATTCTCTCTGCCTATAAATTTCAGTATATATGAAGTGGAACACCTTGAATTTTTGGACCACCACACAAAAGGGAAATGGTTACATCTGTTTTTAGGTGAAGAGTGAAGAGCAGTGGTACTGTCAGCCATGCCATAAATTTATGGTTTCAAACTATTCACAGATGTCTGCAAATGAGTATTGTTGCTGAATTCCTCTGCTTCTGGTTCTTTTGGATCTTTCATGTACATCTGATACAACATGTTCAACACTTCTGATATTACCAACCTTGCCCTGCCTGCAACATTCTGATCTCTTTCTCCTGACTCCTACTGCAACACACAAGGACAAGCATTACCTCTTCCTAGAACTCTCAGCATCATACCGAAAAAAATGACAGGAGAAAAAGTAACTAAAAGAAGAATGTGTTACTTAGTGTCTTTCACCCCACGTTGGATGCCACAAGCTGTAACACTTATAGACTGTGGACTGATTTCCTAGCCAACCAACATGAATGGAGAGATCTAAGAAAAAGTTGGGTGGCACGGTGGCGCAGTGGGTAGTGCTGCTGCCTCGTAGTTAGGAGACCGGGGTTCACTTCCTGGGTCTTCCCTGCGTGGAGTATGCATGTTCTCCCCATGTCTGCGTGGGTTTCCTCCCACAGTCCAAAGACATGCAGGTTAGGTGCATTGGTGATTCTAAATTGTCCCTGGTGTGTGTGTGTGTGCCCTGCGGTGAGCTGGCGCCCTGCCCGGGGTTTGTTTCCTGCCTTGCATCCTGTGTTGGCTGGGATTGGCTCCAGCAGACCCCCGTGACCCTGTAGTTAGAATGTAGCGGGTTAGATAATGGATCAATGGATGGAAGAAAAAGTCTCACTTTTCCTTATCAATGGATAAAAGATCAACACTAAAACACCAACTTTATCCCTCCTTACCTTTTCCCCAATACACATAAAACAACATTCACGGTAGATTATACATGTGGTAAATAAAGGCTAACTCAATGAAAACATGCAGGACTGAATAGTTCTTTGACAACTTTCACAATTTTATCAGGATAAATTATTTTGAAATTAAGTGGTGTAACAACGGCACTATATTGCGCCTGACCTAACACAGACTGACACTGAGGCACGTGTATAAAGAAAGTTTTATCTGTCTTCAGCTGGGGGACACATCTTCCCTGTGTCCCTTAGCCACAACACAGTCCCAAGCACAATACAGCAATACCAAAAGCACTCTTTCTCTTGCACCACCACTCCTCCCAGACAACCTCGTCCTCCTCCACCCAACTCTGGCCAATGAGTGGTGGTTGCTGGCTCCTTTTATTGGGTACCCGGAAGTACTCCAGGTGGTTGATTGACAACATCTGGCTGCACTTCCAGGTGTGACAAAACTAGTGCCCAAAAGGGGCCAGCAGCTCCTGCTTCAGCACCCGCTGGCGACGCTGGTGGGACCCAACAGGGCTGCACCAAATTCCAACCCCCATGAAGCCCTGGGGAGTCCGAGGCACCGCTGCAACCCAGGACTATTTTGTGGATTGCAACAAACAGAAAAACTGCTGAAATGTTGTGTCTTTTTTTTCTTTCCTCTTTAGCATGGAAAAAACCTTCAACTGTTTTTTTTTTTTTAGTTTTCAGATGCCCGCTGACACAGCCCTTCACTAACTCAAAGTAAATGCTCATTTTCTTTTGTACAATTTACTTATTTAACAGGGTGGAAATCTCGGAATTGTTAGAATGTTTCCCATGTCTAAATCAGCTACTTCTGTGGCATGGTAGTGCAGAAGAACTTCTATCTGATGCAAAAGGCCATTGTCATTTAAAGCTTTTTCATTTATCTGGATGAAAATACTTTTTAAAGTGCCATATACAGTATACGATCAAACACCTCTTGGTATCGGCTTGAGTAAAACCAAATCAACATCTAATTTCTTAAGCAAGACTTGCATAGATGGTCAACCCTTCATCTCACTCTAGCTGGAAGAATTAACACTGTTAAGATGGATATTCTTCCTAAACTCCTTTTTTATTTCAAAACATCCCAATATACATCAATAAATCATTTTTTAAGCAATTAGATTCAACAATAACCTCATTTATTTGGAACTCAACACATCCACGTATCCAAAGAGCTACCCTACAAAGACAAAAGGCAGAAGGCGGTATGGCTCTACCTAACTTCCAGTTTTATTACTGGGCAGCAAATATACAAGCGATAAAAACCTGGACACAAATAGAAGAACATACACAGGCTTGGTCCGCAATAGAAGTAAAATCCTGCAGTACTTCTTTATATTCCCTGCTCTGTGCCCCAATAAATACAAGTTATCGGCAATATACTAATAACCCAATTGTGCTCCACTCACTTAGAATCCGGAACCAATGTAGAAAGCATTTTAAGATGGAGAAGCTTTTATCTGTGGCACCTCTGCAAGAGAACCACCTCTTTCAACCTTCACAAATATATGCAGTTTTTAATATCTGGAAAAAAATTTGGGATTAAATTGCTTAGAGCTCTTTATATAGACAACGTCTTTGCATCCTATGAACAATTACATTCCAAATTTAACATCCCAGGTACACATTTCTTTCACTATCTTCAAATTAGGAACTTTGTTAAACAGAACCTTCCAGATTTTCCTCATCTTGCACCCTCATCCATGCTGGAAAAAATATTGCTCAATCTCAAGGATTTAGACACCATCTCTGCAATATATAAAATAATCTTACAGTCCCTTCCTTTCAAAGATCCAAGAGGACACTGGGAAAAAGATCTCTCAATTAATATATCAGAAAAGGAGTGGAAAGTAGCAACGAAGAGAATTCACTCGAGCTCCATATGCGCAAACCATACAATTATACAACTCAAAATTATATATCGAGCACATCTGTCTCGTCTAAAACTCTCCAAAATGTTTCCAGGGCATGATCCAACCTGCGAACGCTGCAATCAAGTCCCAGCCTCACTGGGTCACATGTTCTGGGCCCGCACCAAATTAACATCATTCTGGACCAAAATTTTTAATTACCTATCAGACAGCCTTGGACTCACAATCCCTCCTAACCCATTAACAGCTGTGTTTGGGGTTCTTCCAGATGGGTTTAAAGTGGAGAAAGACAAACAAACTGTGATTGCATTCACTACACTTTTGGCACGCAGACTTATTCTGCTAAACTGGAAGAACCCAAACTCTCCTCTTTTAAGTCAGTGGGAAACCGATGTTTTATACTATATGAAGTTGGAAAAAATCAAATACTCAGTTAGAGGATCTGTACAGACTTTTTTCAAAACATGGCAGGATATAATCAGTAATATTTTAAAATAAGTTCCTAAAGCACAGAAGAAGCAATTATTTTTGTATTTCTTTGTCTTCTACATTCATCTCTATTGGCTTATCAAACTTATTAATTTAGGTATGTTTACAAGCCTTAAATTTTACGACATTTGCCTTGCTCTCTCTCTCAGGGGTGGGGGTCGACTTGTTCATAACTCAATTTTACTTTTTGTAAAAATTGATTGATTTGTATGGAATGATTGCAATAAAATTAATAAAACTTCAAAAAAAAAAAGAAACCCAGGGAGGCTGTCATCTAGTGTCCAGGGGGACATGTTGTGTTTCCCATGCTTGCTCCCCTGGTATATATGCTGTAGTGGCGTCCTGACCGGGGATGGAACCCAGCCATCCGTCACAGTGGATAAAAAGTATATAATGTAAATAAAGAAATATGTGATAGAGTTGGTTGATGGCCTATGAATAAAAAATCCAGGAAGGCTTGCATACTATGCTAATATTAAATTTAATTATGTAATAAACAAAAGACATGTTCAGAGGTGAGCTATAACTACTAGTGTTGGAGTCTTCTTTCCCAAAATTGTGTTGGTCACCACTTTCATTTATTCATTTATCTTAGTTTTCAAAAGTACTGCAATGCTAAGGTAAGGTGATTTGCCTTGAAAAGCCCCACCAAAAACAGCTTCTCAACTGCAAAACATCCTTCTGCTAGTAGATTTTGGCAGTGAGCCAGCACTAAAGCAAGTAAGTTGTAAGTGGGAAAGAAGAAAGATAGCGCCATGTTTTTGAATTAAAGAACTGGGAAGCAAACCTCATAATGGTGCAGCTGTAGAAAACCTTAAATGTCGTTGTGAACATATCCATATTGTTTTGAAAATGTGAATTATTGGTTGACAGTTTTGCAGAAAGTGTGATTGCTGTTGATTTTCTGTTTGATCTCCACAAAATGCAATTAAACATTAGTTCATTGTTATTGTTAGTAGTAATAATAGTAATAATGAGTTCCATTCTGAGAGTATGTTTGCAAGTCCAATGTGTGCATAGTAAGTCCAGCAAAGTTAGCCTAGGCACTCAATGAACACAATGTAACCCCCAACCCTCAACTCCCATAGAAAACATGTACATGTACAGCTATTTATACATAAGAAATTGATTTTAAAAGTTAGTATTTGTATTTTTGTCAGAGATTTCTAGTGCATTTTAACAAAAAAAAAAAAAATGAAACTTTTTATTCCCATCTTGGTACAGTAGACTTGTTTACCACTAGTGAAAGGGCCTAGGTACGCAGACCTAGCATATCTCTCTCTCCTCAACTTTTATCAAAAACTAGCAAAATACCTGCGCTTCGCAGCGGCGAAGTACTGCCTTAAAATTTTTATTAAGAAGAAAATTTAACCTTTTTAAACTGAGGGAAAATATGCCAATAATTATTTGTTAAGGATCTCTTTGTATACCATGTTGTCAGTTCGGCCCTCCGGTTGTAACATGACCAAGCTGTGCGCTGAGCTTACTCTTGAGCATGTAACTTACAGTTGGCCATGTGAACAGTAATCTTGTCTCAAATCTCACAGCTTGGATTGCTGCTGTCATAATCGGTTTGAGTTTCATGGTTTGTGGTTTGTTTCAATTACGATAGTATTTGCAGGATTTGTTGTGTTGAAGTGACATTCGGCATCTGTCAAGCATTGTAAGCACACAACCGGTTTCATCGATAAAATAACATCCAGCTTTTGAGAGTTTAAACACTCATAAACATCAAAGTGTCCACTACTGAAATCGTCACCTGTGAATCTAAGATGTTTAAGAGGCATTGGCGGTTGTCGAAAGGTGTAAAATATTTGGCCATTTCGGTACACTTGAAAGCGACAACCGAACAATTCAGCGGCAGCCATCAACTCACATGCAGAACCATAGGTGAAGGGCTTAAGCATTTCACTCTTATAGTGCTCCTGTGTAGTATAATTATCTTCTGTACCGTCATCAGTCCACACCTTGAACCTGTCCCAGTCATTCAATACATAAGACACAATGTTCCTCCGGATATCAAGAGTGAGCCTGATATGGCCGTGCAATATGTAACAAAGAGAATGGAAAAGGTAGGTGCCATCTCTGGGCATGGAAACCACTCAGTAAGTGACAGTTCTTTGATCGATAGTGATCACCTCGATAGACATGGTAATGGGGGTTGGAATGATAAATGAAATGGGTACCTGAGCAATGTAAAGTAAGTCTAAAATACCTATACAATAACTATAATTGTAATAAACAAACAATAAAACAGCGGAGAAGCCGTGGATTAAACAAAAAGGCTGTAGTTATCATTAGGGAGACGTGAATCCCGTGGCGAAGCAAGGAAGGGAATGTAGAGACCGGAGCAACGGACGGTCTTATATAGGCAGGCAGCCAACAACGTGGGAGGTGTTGGGATGGGGGACCCAACGCCACCTCACACAGTGACTGAGCTGCAGGCTATGGACGTATATATGTACGTAAGTAGGATTCAGTTAGCGTTGGGAACCCATGTACCAAATTTCTTGAAGATGGGCCCATAAGTAACAAAGACTGTTGAAAAGTTCAATATGGTGGCCGACAGTGGCATGATACCACCGAAATAAGTACGTACATTGGTTTCGGTTAGTGCAGGGAAGCCACCTATAAAATTTCGAGAAGATCGGGCCATAAATAAGAAAGTTCAACATGGCGGACGTTGTTGACCATTATGACCATTACGCGTAGAATTTCGAAATGAAACCTGCTTAACTTTTGTAAGTAAGCTGTAAGGAATGAGCCTGCCAAATTTCAGCCTTCTACCTACACGGGATGTTGGAGAATTAGTGACGTTGGAAAGTTCA
Organism: Polypterus bichir lapradei; assembly: GCA_026402145.1. Lineage (NCBI taxonomy): Eukaryota > Metazoa > Chordata > Cladistia > Polypteriformes > Polypteridae > Polypterus > Polypterus bichir. The sequence continues at coordinate 23,267,175 of JANRMT010062848.1, read as the reverse complement.
ATATGGCGGCTGACAGTGGCGTCATACCACCGAAATAAGTATGTACATTGGTTTCAGTTAGCGCAGGGAAGCCGCCTACCAAATTTCGTGAAGATGGGGCCATGAATAAGAAAGTTCAATATGGCGGACGTCGTTGACCGTTATGACCATTACGCGTAGAATTTCGGAATGAAACCTGCTTAACTTTTGTAAGTAAGCTGTAAGGAATGGGCCTGCCAAATTTCAGCCTTCTACCTACACGGGAAGTTGGAGAATTTGTGACGTTTGGAAAATTCAATATGGCGGCCGGCAGTGGCGTCATACCACTGAAATAAGTACGTACATCGGTTTTGGTTAGCGCAGGGAAGCCACCTACTAAATTTCGTGAAGACGGGGTCATTCTTCTACCTACACGGGAAGTTGGAAAATTGGTGACGTTGGAAAGTTCAATATCGCAGCCGACAGTGGCGTCATACCATCGAAATAAGTAAGTACATCGGTTTCGGTTAGCGCAGGGAAGCCGCCTACCAAATTTCGTGAAGATGGGGCCATAAATAAGAAAGTTAAACATGGCGGACGTTGTCGACCGTTGTGACCGTTACGTGTAGAATTTCGAAATGAAACCTGCTTAACTTTTGTAAGTAAGCTGTAAGCAATGAGCCTGCCAAATTTCAGCCTTCTACCTACACGGGAAGTTGGAGAATTAGTGATGAGTCAGTGAGTGAGTGAGTGAGTCAGTGAGTGAGTCAGTGAGTCAGTGAGGGCTTTGCCTTTTATTAGTATAGATATATTTTATTTTTACTGTACATACAGTACAAATAGCTTTTAAAAGTTAATATTTTTACTGTGAGATTTTTGAGACCCTGACAACCCCCCAACTGCATTGTGCGCTGAAACTCTGTTAATGCAGGCAAGAAATGCTTGTCTACCACCAGTGCAACTGCAAGTTCGGAGGCTCACCGTGTAATGCGTCTGTTGTCCGCTGGTTGATGCGGGGAACATTTAAAACCACCCACTGACTTGGCCATGTGTTCGCTTGCTGTTTCCTCACTTGTGCACAAAGTCTGCCTACTCTTATATTCTGAGAAGGGAAAGAGAGTTGGTCTTGTCTGCTACGGGAGATGAACATCTGAGGCAGAACTCCGTTAGCAGTCGTGTTATTATTTTTTTTTTAATTCCGAGGTATCCTGTATTTACTCAAACTGGGGAGTTCAGTTACAGTATATACAAGCATATATAAGCATGAGTGGTAGAAAAAAGACTCAGAAAGAAACAGAAGAGATATCTAAAACTTCATCCAAATCTAAACAGATGTCAAGTTCAAGCTCAAAGTATGGCCTGCCAGAGACTGACTTGGAACAGATAGGTGAGAAGCTGTTTCAGGATATTAAAGATCAGGAAACCCATTTAAATAATCGCTTTCAGGCAGCCTTTAAAGAATTGCTAGAAAAGATTGAGGAAAAAAATACAGGAAAATGCATCTAAACTTTAGAATAGGCTTAGAGCACTTGGTACTCAGTTTGAAGACTTTAAGCAAACATTTGCGACTCATATTGAAATAGCGGAACAACTGGCATCTACCGCCGACGAAAAAGCAATGGCTGCAAATTCCAAAAGCAAAGTGCTTAGAGACAGGCTAGCTGCACTGGAAGATGGATACAGAAGGAATAATATCAGAATCGAAGGTCTCCCTGAAAATCACGAAAGTCCAAACCCAGTGAAATTCATAGCAAACTATTCTCTAAAATAACTGGAGAGGATTTCTAATCTGACACAGAGATAGCAGCAGCTTACCGCATATGTGGATCGAATACCTCAAAGCCTAGGAGTCTCATCATGCGCTTTGAAAAGCTACAGTTTAAACTACATAAAATGTTACTTCTCAGAGAGAAACAAGAGATTATATTTGAAAATAACCACCTTTACATTTTTACTGATTTCAATAGCTGCTAAACGTGCTGCATTTTGCAGCATTAAACAGCGCTTATGGAAAGCCAAGATCAGATACAGCCTCTGCATTTTTACCTAAACGGAGGAGACAGAAAAGTGGCTAAGAAAACTGATTACAGCACTTTTTGAAAGACGATCGTGAGTTGAATTGTGTCCTGGCATTGCAAAGAAGATCTTACCTGCTGTAGGATCCATTCGCAATGAAACTCATTCCATAATTATACATTCTATTTCCTTATCTGCCATTTTTTATGTTAATTACAATTATTTGAATGTAAATATGTATGTGGATTTTTTTTTCTCTTTCTTCATAGTGGATTGTTTAACATCATACCCTTGGTTCATTGTATTAGGGCTTACTATCAAATGTTATCTGCTTATCCAGGTCTACTGTTTAACATCATTCCCTGGATTTACGTTCTCAAACTGTTTAAGATCACATTTTATGTTTATATTATTTGGACTATAAGGTCAATAGATATCTTTATTTTAATACTCATACACTGCTACTAGGGGGCTTGTTTTGTTTTGGACGCTCCTCTGTCTCTAGGTATGTCAGAGGACTAGGGGGGTATTTTTCGTACATGGATTACTCGTTTAGCTGGATGTAATTGTTGATGATTTGGCATGATCCTGGATCTGTCGGTTTTTCGGAACTCTTGCTGGATGTGTTGTCATAGCAGCACATCCAAATCCTCAAACCTGCTCAGAGCAGGTTTGTTCTATGTAAACAAGGATTAGCTCACACACTTAATCAGTTTTAATGCATGGAATTCATTCAGTCATGGCTTCGCCGTTCATGAATGAGCAACCAATTGATATCGGTGCGCAAATTATAATAAGAGAATTTCATATAGAGAGGATTTTGCACGATTGGCAAGATCCTTTATTGCTCCCGGAGGAAATTCTTTTCGAAAGATACCGCTTTAGCCGAGGGGGAATATTGTACCTCAAAGATTTATTAGCACCTTATATTTGAAGTCAAACTACGCAAAATCGGGCTCTCACAACCACACAGACAGTATGCATTGCTTTGAGGTTTTTTGCAAGCGGCACTTTTTTTATATACTGTACTGTAGGCGAATCTATCTAAAAGTGCAGTTTGCTAGGCAATTCGTAAAGTCTGTTTGGCTCTGAAATATTTCCTTCGGGTCTTCATAGTGTTTCCTGGACACCTGCGTGTGCAGACAATAAAAAAGCGTTTCATGCCATTGAAGGTAGGTAATACACAGGCAAAAACACCCACAGCTCCATAAAGAATCTCACAACCAGCCTAACATTCTCATTACCCAGGATTTCCAAATGTGATTGGGGCACATGGGACTGATCAGAGTGGAGTTTGATCAAACATTATTTGGAAAATATACCTCTCCTCCTGATGAATAATCAGACACAGTGTCTTCATCAAATATTTTGACCTTCATCAATATCTCGTTTGTCAGACACGGGTTCTAGGGATATGACATTCCCTGCAACTGACCCAACAAAAAAAAAAAAAAAGAGGGCCATATGGAACATACCTATGGTACACATTGAGGACAAATATATGCAATGACCATCCTTTGCCTGAAATGAAGTGACCACTGCATCCTGCTACTGGTTCTGAGGAGGAGCTTCCCCCTGGAACAGGGCGATGGGCATTTTGCTGGAGAGCCAACTCTTCTGCAGGGGTTATGTCTGGACCGCTTGGACCTCCACCTGTTTTTTGCTTGTCTGCCTTCTTATTAGCTTTAAAATGAATGTTTTTTATATTATGTATGATTCTTTATGTCATCAATTCTTTAGTTATATACCAATATTTACTAGTTTGAAGTATATTCTTGTACTTCACTTTAACCTGTTCCCATGTTCTCCTTGTGCTCACCTTTGATCTGGAATTATGACATATTAAATAATAATTAATCTGACACATAGGAAATGAAACGCTGCATTCAGTAAGTACAATGCGCACTACTTGGCGTTTAAATTGTCGGCCACTTTTTTCCAGCCTTCTTTTCTGGTTTGGACTGCTTTTGCAGTGTTACCCCTTGTGCATATTAAATCTTCAAATTCTTCATATCCTTCGAATAAAAGGTCCTGCTCCACATGAGTGAAAAAATGCGCCTGTTCTTTCGTCATTTTGTTGCAGCCTATCAAAGACTTGCTGATCATGTTTTCTAGACTCAATATATATGGGCTTTTCAATCAGCGTGGAAGTGCGCATTCATCTTGGATGATTAGATCCAGCTAGACTAATCTACTACAAGGCTGTGTTTGAAAAACCGACTTATCCCGGACGGGTTTCACCAGCATTAACTCATCCAGGATGAGGCATCTGATCTGGTATGTTTAAGCGACGTACGGAAAATACCCTCTAGGACTTTGTGAAGTGTAGTTTAGCCTCGCTTGGGGAGGCAAAATAGGGGGGAAAAGAAAGAGAGCAAGCTATTTCTTATCTATACTATTAATCCTTATAATTGTAACAATAGGTTTCATGGCAATAATTTCTAGAAAAATTACAAATTAACAGCAAAGCTGTCTTATGTTAATGTACTACTACCTCAAATTAAGACTACAGAATGTCAACAAAAGATCACCAGTTAACTTTGTGAGTTGGAATGTTAAAGGTTTCAATCATGAATTAAAGAGAAAGAAAGTATTCTCCTACCTAACAAGTCCAAAAGCTAAAGTAGTATTTTTACAGGAGACCCACTTAGTAAGCAAGGATCAGGTCAGGCTACACAGAGACTAAACTGGCCAAATATTCCATTCCAGCTTTACAAAAAAAAAAACTAGAAAACTAGAGGTGTGGGGATTCTTACACATAGAACAATCTCATTTGTTAGTATCAGATGTAGTAACTGATCCTGAAGGGCGATATGTGATTGTCATGGGTAATTCATTTAACTGAAAAGTAATTTTGATAAATATCTATGCACCCAATGTATAATGATAGGGACTTCGCCCAAAATGTTTTTGCGTCCATTCCCAATGTGAACACTCATAAAATTATAATGGTGACTTTAATTGTGTTTTAAATCTAGACCCTGATAGGTCTTCTGCCTCAGGGGTGATGACATCTAACACTGAAAAAACAATCACACAGTTTGTAACTGATCGTAACTTATCAGACCCATGGGGATTCCTAAACCCAAATTCAAGAGCATATTCCTTCTACTCACCTGTGCATCATTGTTACTCAAGAATTGATTATTTCTTCATATATAATAATTTCTTGCCCACAATTAATTCTTGTAAGTACGACGCTATTGATATCTCCGACCACTCCCCTTTGATCATGGAGCTTAAATCACTATGCCAAATATATTTTGGGGTTGATTTGATTTTAACTTAGTTTTGTAAAATTTTACTTGCTTGTATGGAATGTTGTTTGATTTTAATAAATTCAATAAAATGTTAAATAATAATAATCTGAGAAGGAAGAGATGGTAAGATGATGACAGAGTCACTGTGTGCATACTGGGGTTTCTGAGAGTGCTAAAGAGACAGCTCCCATTTGGATAACTTTAAGATGATGATAAACTGATCTTTATTTAGAAATCTGGACTCACCTTCTTCTCTCTTATACAAGTCTGTGGCCCACATATTATTTATGCACAGTATTTTTGTATTGATTTCAAGTGCATCTTAACAACAAACCACCAAGTTAATTATTTTCATGTTTTCAGTCAGCTGATATCAGTAGACTTGCTTACGGCTAGCGAGCTGGCATATGTAGCAAAAATATGTTCCACAAGCCCTTGTTCTTCAGAATCATGCCGATGGTTGAATGGTTTATGTTATACAAATAAGTGATGTCAGCCATCTTTTCACCTCACTGTACTCTCTCAATTATTTTCACTTTTGTTTCCATCATTAAAGCCTGGCTATTCTTAGCAGCACATCACCACAGCATTTAGCTTAATTCTGTTCATCTTGGGCTTGAAATAAAGCATGTTACCTTAATGTAAACAATGATACAACCAAAAGCACAATCACTTGTAGAGGATGCTCACACGTGACTAAGAATTTAAGCAATAATAGTGTGGGTTCTGCACTCTGCCTAGTGGCAGATACACAGACTAACTTGCGCGCTGCCTCAAAATTTATTGGACATGCACATTTGCATATTTGAAAGTTTGGAACTTGAAGGTTCATATGTAGGGGACTTTCTAGAGTAGTCAAAAACCAAAAGCACCTGAATGTATTGAGTGTGTACTGCACTGCTCCAAATGTAATGTGGCCATACAAAAGGCCATAAATATTGAAATACAGCATGATATAATGCAATTAACCCAGAGACATCTGTTGCCACTAATTTTCCCAACGTACATTTGATTATTGAACAGGCTCAGCAGGTGCCAAAGAAAAAGTAAAAATTTCAGTTTTAAATAATTTAATGTAAAGAGCCCGAGGTTCAGTGTCTGATAATCATAAGCATTCCACAGTTTTTCCCAACCCTTCTCAGTCATCTCCCAGTAAATGGGCATGGCTTAATGCCAACAGATTTGATCAAACATCAAGAATATTATTAGCTAAAGGCATAGATTAACAGTTCTACAGTTCTTGATGGTGATGGAGGTGTGCAAAATTCAGGAACATCTCAGTGGAGCAGTACAACCTAACAGAGTTATTCAGAACTGTCAATGTTTCAGTAGGAGGTTAGTGCCGGATGGCCAGATGATGAAAATTCCTTGGTTCTTGAGGGCGATATAGATGATCAGATTTAGGGCCATCTTCTTTGTTTGATGAGAATAATTAGTCCTCAGGCCAAAGGAATATTAGGACCTGGAATATTAGGGCCTCATGCATAATGCCGTGCATAGAATTGACATGGTGTACGGACAAAAGTGAAAATGTTCGTATGCACAAAAAAATCCAGATGCATAAATCTGTGCGTTCGGCATCTTCCAGGTTCTTCCGCTCCATAAATCCCGGTCAGCATGAAAAGTAACGCATGTGCACGTGCTTGCTGCCACTCCCAAACTCCTCCCAGAATTACGCCTCTTTGAATATGCAAATCAATATAAATAGCCCTTAAGCTCAGCGTTCTTTGAAAAGGCAATGGCAAAAGCACAGGGGGAAATAGAAGAATTTCAGCAAATACAAAGTGGAAGCAAGGAAAAACATACTATTTGTTGGTTTAAACAGTGGTATAAACAACAAAAGGAAGTTGATCAAGTGACACAGAGTGTTGGAGAAACTCGAAAGCTCAAGTTCACAAAGTCGCACAGTGCCTGAATTAAAAAAGAAGTTGTCAGATATCAAAGTTGCCGTGAAAAGGCAAGTCGTTGCCCACTGTCTGAGTGTCATATGAAAGCTTATTAGGGTACAGAGAAAACAAAAAAAAATAGGGACACAATGGGGAAAAAAGCTTGAAATGTCAATTTTAATCTCGAAATTTCCACTTTAATCACATAGTTCATAAACCATCTTAAAATCGTTTAATTTACTAGTATCTCAAATCCCATCATAACTAAAGTAGCATGTTAAATGCTTTGTTTTGTATTTGATCTATGTGTGTAAATCAGTATGTGCTTCTTAAACCACCTTTCTCTTCCTCCCACTTGACACAGAATCCATTACATTCTTGATATTACAGCTCTCTGAATAATTAAAATGCTGAGATGTATACTTGATATCATTTTCATGATGATAGGAATTAAAGCACGTTATTAAACATGGGAACATGGTGGAACAGTGATAGTGATGTGCCAGTGCCCTGTCCAGATATTGTTCCTGCCTCCCCGCAAGATGTTTGCTGCACCGTGCATGCCCTTCGATGAAATAATTTATTGCAACAGTACTGTCTCTTTCAAACGTACTAACCACCAATTACTGTCCTTCCTTTTCTTTCTCCAAATACCCAATCACCACACAATCAGCTCTGTAATAGACGTTAAGCCATCTGTAAGCTGAGAACGGCAATTCTTTAAAACATTTAAGGAACATTGAAATATCTTTGTAGTACATGTTTAATTATTCTATCCATCTATCCTTCCAGTGTCATGCCAGCCCCAGAAAGAATACAGCATGAGGCAGGAACAATCCGTGAACAGAGCGCCAGCTCCTTGCTAGCGTTGCGACACCAACTCCTCACATGTTTAATTTTTAACAATATAGATTATTTAAATGAATCATTTAAATGATTATTTAAATGAAGTTAAAGTTTTATCTGTATAGACTTCTTGGTTTCAGAACACAATTATAGTACAGAAACTGCACTTGCTAAAGTAGTAAATCACTTGCGGGTAAATACAGACAGAGGCCATTTATCTGTTCTCATCCTCTTAGTCTGAGTGCCTCATTTGATACCACTGATCACAATATTCTTAGAAATCGCCTTAGTCAGTGGGTGGGCATCTCTGGCAGTGTCTTAAATTGGTTTGAATCCTACCTGGCAGGTAGAAAATTCTTTGTTAGTTGTGGTAATTATACTTCAAAGACACATGATATTCTATATGGTTTTCTACAAGGCTCTGTCCTGGGTCCACTGCTCTTTTTGATTTACATGCTTCTGTTAGGTCAGATTATCTCGGGGCATAACGTGAACTACCACAACTATGCTGATGACACACAACTGTATTTATCAATAGCACCTGATGACCTCGACTCTGTTGTTCCACTAACACAATGTCTTACTTGTGTCTCTGAGTGGATGAGTAGTAATTTTCTCAAGCTAAATAAACAAAAAACTGAAATTTTAGTGATTGGCAATAATGGATATAATGAGGTTATTAGAAATAAACTTGATGCATTAGGATTAAAAGTCAAGACGGAGGTAAAGAATTTAGGGGTAACTCTTGACTCTGACCTGAATTTTAAATCACATATTAATCAGATTACTAGGACAGCATTTTTTCACTTAAGAAATATAGCAAAAGTTAGTCCTCTTATAACACTGCAAGACGCAGAGAAATTAGTTTTGTTTTGTTTTCAGTTGACTAGATTACTGTAACGCACTCCTCTCATGACTACCCAAAAAAGACATCAATCAATTGCACCTAGTGCTGAATGCAGCTGCTAGAATCCTAACTAGGAAAAGAAAATCTGAGCACATTTCTCCAGTTTTGATGTCATTACACTGGATACCTGTGTCATTCAGAATTGACTTTAGAATACTGCTTATGGTTTACAAAGCCTTAAATAATCTCACTCCATCTTATATATCGGAGTGTCTGACATCTTATATTCCAAATCATAACCTTAGATCTTCAAATGAGTGTCTGCTCAGAATTCCAAGAGCTAAACTTAAAAGAAGTGGTGAGGCGGCCTTCTTCTGTTATGCTCCTAAAATCTGGAATAGCCTGCCAATAGAAATTCGCTAGCCTGATACAGTGGAGCACTTTAAAAAACTGCTAAAAACACATTACTTTAACATGGGTTTCTCATAACTTCATTTTAATTTAATCCTGATGCTCTGTATATTCAATTAATTATCATTACTATTCATGGTGGCTCCAAAATCCGTACTAACCCCTACTCTCTCTTCTGTTCTTTGTCTGGTTTTCTGTTGTTGCGACCTGCGCCACCACCACCTATTTAAAGCAGCATGATGTCTCTACATTGATGGATTAAAGGCCAGAAGTCCACGTGACCGTCATCATCAAGTCCTTCCATGAGAACCCTGAATACAATGAGGGCTAATCATTTATGTTAGGTAGAATGCCTAGAGGGGGTTGGGTGGTCTCATGGACTGGAACCCCGTTAGATTTTATTTTTTCTCCAGCCGTCTGGAGTTTTTTTTGTTTTTTCTGTCCTCCCTGGCCATCGGACCTTACTTTTATTCTATATTAATTAGCGTTCTCTGATTTTAATTCTTACTTTGTCTTTTTTCTATTTCTTCATCGTGTAAAGCACTTTGAGCTAAATTATTTGTGTCAAAATGTGCTATATAAATAAATGTTGTTGTTGTATAATATAATAAACATATTTTGCTGCAATTCATCTTAAAAATATCATCATCATATGTAAATACGCGCTTTATAAAATGGCTCAAGTTGTGCAAGTTTACAGTTAGGGAATTGTACTAATAACTACAAATAGTTCTACAAGGAGCACTTGATGGACTGATTGAGTACATTTATAGTTCTTGAGATTAAACTGTTTCTGAACTATGAGGCCCGTGCAAGAAAGGCTCTGAAGTGTTTGTTGCATGAGAGCAGTTCAAATAGGTAGCATGGCTGAGGCAGTGTGTGCTTGATGCTGTATACTGATAAATCTCTTTCCGATCAGCTGCTGTAGAGCTGTGATTCCACACTCAGATACAGTGATATAATACTCCGAGTGGAGCAGTGAGAGTAATATGGAAAAAGATAATCCGCTGTGGCAACCCGTAACGGGAGCAGCTGAGAGAAGAAGAAGAAGGTGCAGTGAAAGTAACAACGCTAAAGCAGCTATTGTATTTGGAATAGTTTGGCTGTTCCGTGGACCATTATATTGTTACAGGTTAATTACAATCAGATGCCTTAAACTAATAAACAATATGCGGTTAATTTCAGTGTATATGATAAAGCCGCATCAGGGATGTGGATCTAAAAGAGAAAGGGAAACCACACTGGAACAAAAGCACTGCTTTGACACTGGGTGCCGCCAGTTTGCAAAACCGAGCAGAGAACTTGAATATGCCAGGGTTTGAGCTAATGTGAAAATGTATGTGGCTTTACGCCAAGTTTAATTTTTCTACATCGCGATGTGAGCATGGAAACAGGTGTACGCAACATTTTTGTGCGTACATACCATTTGTACATGAGGCCCCAGATGTTGATTCTGAAAATCCTAACCAGTGGAACTGTCTGGGATAGTCATATTTCACTTTCATGATTGGGCAGCTCTTTTTCCCAAAACTGTAGGCAGTCCCAACTGGATTTTCAACAGATCAATAGTCCAGCTTTCAATAGTATAGAAATTAGATGTTGATTTGTTTTTACTCAAGCTGATACCAAGAGGTGTTTAATCGTATACTGCATATGGCACTTTACAAAGTATTTTCATCCAGATAAATGAAAAAGCTTTAAATGACAATGGCCTTTTGGATCAGATAGAAGTTCTTCTGCACTACCATGCCACAGAATTAGCTGATTTATACATGGGAAAAATTCTGACAATTCCGAGATTTCCACCCTGTTAAATAAATAAATTGTACAAAAGAAAATGAGCATTTACTTTGAGTTAGTGAAGGGCTGTGCCAGCAGGCATCTGAAAACTAAAAAAAAAGCAGCTGAAGGTTTTTTCCATGCTAACGAGGAAAGAAAAAAAATACAACATTTCAACAATTTTTCTGTTTGTTGCAATCCACAAAATAGTCCTTGTTTCACATTTTGTCTTTTGGTCGTAACATAACCTTATTATACAGGTGATCAACAACTCTGCATGATTGAAGCAGCTGCTCTCCACAAATGGCTGATTCATCCAAACATCAATATGTTTCCTTTGCTGACATCCATAAATTCAAAGCTTCATTGCAGTGCTTCTCAAGTACAGTTCTAAGTGCCCTATGTGACACCAGCATTTTGTTTCCACCAGTATCACATTCAGTGAGTCATTTTACCTCTAATTCATCTCATGTAATTAGTTTGTACAATGTAAAAAAAAACAGCTGTTTGATTTTTTTTTTACATTTATAAGATATTTAGAAAAACTTGTATTTTTGCTATCACTGTAAATGTTTAACCCTTTTTTTGATTTCCAGTTAATTTGCCTTTTTCTGTGTAGTTTGCTCCATTTATTATATCCAAATAATGACAATTAACATCAAGCAGAACAAACACCTGGGCAAACAACATTGAATGCTGAAAGGCCACAACTACTTCAACGCCAGAGCCACTAATGTAATGAAATCAGGACAATTATGAAAAGCATAAAAGTACATTTTCTCAATGTTAATGCATGTTCAATGCTAGCTAAAATGTAACCAATTCTGTTTTATGATGTTTAGATTGACAATAAAACACAGAAGTTGAGAAACAGAGCTTGCTTATTTATGGCAGGAGCGCAATTAAAAGTGGAATTAGTTTACAAAAAAAAAAAAACAGCAATCACAGGAATGAACTTGAGTTCTATTGCTTACAAATGCCCTAAAAATGGTCATTTTTAAAAATTCGAAGCATCAAGTGAGAGAAACAATGAGATCCATTTTATGTTTTTACACAAAAAACATTATTACCGTATTCTTACCTATGAAAAAATATCAGGGTGCTAAGTTTGTGTCTGAACACTACTTCTCAGCACACCATTCACCACAATATCTTTGCAAATAAATAGCACAGCATTGCCAAAGGAAACAATTAAATGTGCCAGTTGTAACCAACATTGTTGCAAATTCTGTCTTAATCAGCATGTTATCCTGTGCTTAACAAAGAGATGAGTAAAACACTGAAGATGTGCTCTCAGGCCTGTAGTGTGTGAGACCCAATTCGAAACCTCACAAGTGGCAGCTAATAAAATGTCACATGTGTAAAATAAAAATGGAAATGGGTACAGAAAAACTTCAATTTTATAAAAAAAAAACAACTAAACACCCAAAACTTAGTGATCAATATATCTTCTGTGATTTTGAAAACCATCAATAAACAGGACCTCACATGCCAAATTACATATATTAATGTATTTGGATGGTAAATCCTGGCCTTGGCCAGTTGAAGATTACATAGCTTGCTTCTTTCCTAAATATTGTACACCAGTTTATGAAGTTTATGTGCTCATTGCTCTAACTTCATTGCTAAATTGGCTCATAAATGGTTTTCCCACCCCCCACTATAGTACAGCAAAGAGGTCCAGTGACCTGTTTGGTAGAGTGAGGATTGCTAACAACTAAAAAAGTGGACACTGTGGACATCAACAGCCTTAAGCCTTGGTTCAGCCATACACAACTAACTGGGTAGGGGGAATGTAGCAGCGCTAATTAAAATGTTTGACATCTCCCAGTGGCCTCAGCAGTATAACGCTATTGGACAGCTTCAGAGGGCACTGGGGGGTGTTAAGAAGAAGATTGAGCAGGTGTGCCCTTTAGAAAGAAATCTAAAAGACACCATAGGGATTGCAATCATCCGTCTCTTTGTTAATATGCCTTATACACTCAATTCGATTACAACTTGACCACCTTGGACTACAGTGTTTGCCAGGATGTATGTTCTGTCCTATGCCTATGTCCATGTGAATATGAACTGATTGGATATGTCTTCTTTTAGAGGGAGCGCTCCCAATTACCACAAACACCACACCGCATCAGGACCCTGGTAGGACAAAACCTTATATCGCTTTCATAAGGTTGTTCACAGGGTTTTTCATTCACACATCCATAATTAAATACTCCTGCTGAACTGGACTGTTTTGGACATTGTTGTTAGTGTTTATTGTGTGATGTTAGAGTAGTTTAATTTTGCTGTTGGGGAGCTGGGGAAAGCCTTTTTATATGTGGCTTTAGTTATATTGTGTGTTCCTTTTTTGTTATTTGATTAATATCTTTCATTGTTATTTATATGTTTGCTGTGCCACTAACAGTGTCTCTGCGTGTGAGTGAGCGCATACTGGGTCAAGACAGGATGTGTTCCTCAGGTCTTTATTATGAAATAAACAAATCACCCTCTTCGAACAGTGTGAATCTTTGCATCATGCAACCACTACTCAGCTTTAAGTGGTATAATGGCTGTTTTCTAATTAAATGTCTTGTCAAAAATGGCATAAATCTGCGCATTACTGCCTAGGTACATATACTCACATATTTCATAGTTAAAAATGTAAACCTATCTTATATATATATGCATTACATTTGTAACTTTCAAAACCTTTCGCTATGCTTAAATTTGTAGACCTGACATGCTAATTATTTCAATACTTGAATCAGAATTATGGGGGCACCAGTGAACCAGCACATTATAGCATTCAGCATATGATGAGCAAGAGGATAGTGGAATTCCTTTTTTGATACCATGGCATCAAGCATGGTAATTTTAATTTCCATGAAGAAACATCCCTTCACTGTAAAAATGATGTCCAAATTCTAAGAACCATAAGCATGAAATTCAGAGGGAAGTTATTTGTATAGCTAATATAGGTTCACTCCAGTGCCACAAAATTACATTCCTCTGAATGGCAATGCATTGGCCAGGGGCACTCAGATCTGGTTCTGGAGGTCTGCAGTGGGTGCAGGTTTTCATTCCAACCAGTTTAGTAGTTAGAATCATAAAATTTGGTATTTAATTATATGGCTTGTTAGTGGTGTTATTCTTTACCACACAAATCTTTACCACAATGTAGATTTTTCATTTTCTGAGAAAATTATCCATATGTTTTGTGGTCTAGAACAAATTTGTACCTCTTTGTCTTTCCCTTCTTTCTCATTTATTTCAAAACATTATATTAACAAAGAGACTTCATGATGCATATGCACAGGTTTTAAATTGAAGCACATTAGCTGGAGAAGTGGTGGATCCTTTGTTATTTGCACCTCATTAATAACTGATGGCTGGTTTAGAAAACAGGCAACAACTAAAACCATAAATGTAGTTGTTTAAAACTAAAACAGGCAATTAAGGGTTCTGAATCATAAAAAAAAGATAATGTTTCCTTCGACTAAAAATCAGAACTCATATTTCTGACGTCCAACTCAAAAAAACAGAAAGAAAACACATCCCAAATTCGAAGTTCCTAGTCATAAATTCAGGCCTGGCCTCTCATTTGTTATTTGATCAAACTTCAAATTATGAAGTCAATCCAAAATGGTGACATACACCACAAACAGTTAAATCAAAAAATAAAACTGACATTGGGCCAGCATAGCCCCATTGTGGGCAAACATATTGGACTTATGTGGGCAGCCAACAAAGGCCTAATTGAGATTTGCACATCAGGGCAACACTGGCCCCAAAACACTGGCCCAGTGGGGGCAAACAGGCAAGGAGCCCATATTTGGTCATGAACCTGAAAAGAGCCCATACCTTACTGGTGCTTTCCTTGAAGATTTTTTTTATTTGTTTTTATAGTATTTAGTTGTATTTGTGTCAATTAAATTATAGGTTATTATAAAGATTTGCAATGTATTAATTAATAGGAAATAAAAAAAATGCACAATGCTAATGTTGCATAAATTATTCTTGTAAAACACAAAATGCCTTTGCATTTATGGTTACTTGGCCAGCTTTTTTTTGTAGTGTTACAACACAAAACATAAAAATGTTGCCAATAACATTCACAAAATAGAAGTCAGTAAATAGTCAGTAAATATTTAATAAGGATCATATAGATTGGAAAGGAAAGTCCTGTGTTATCCTTATTTGCTTAGTGAACCGCTTCTCACCAATGCTTGGATGAGCCACTGTTTCCTTCTTCCAGATCTGTCTCTGGCATTGCGGAGCCAGAGTTTAGCCCCATTGTCAACAGCAGCATCTTGTGGGGCAGGATTCAGATTTGCTCTGTTAACAGCATCTAAAAAACAACCACAAATATGAAAATCTACAAAGAATAGGTGGGATCAAGAATCTAAAATGCTGGTGTCTGTCCATGAAAAGCCCCTAGTTAGAAAATTGCTCTTACCTTCAAAAAATTATGTATTTTGTTAATAATATGCACCATTGCATGTAATGGACTTGGAGTAATGTTAATCTAATGTTTTCTTAAAACTTGGAATAGCAAACAATATCAAAACAAGCATGAAAAATAAAACAAATGTCAATTGTCCAGTTAATTGCTCATTACTTCTCATATTTTCTCATTCTCTCTCGTATTTGTCTTTTCTAAAATATAAAAAAAAAAAAAAATCTGAAAATATCCTGTTGTGTGCAAATGTGTTCAATTCTTAAGTGCATTTTTATATCTCTTAATTTCAAAAAAGCCAATATAAAAGCCACATTCAGTAGATGGGTTGCTACAACAAAAAAGGTTTTTTTTTTCACTTTAATTTATAATAGTAGATAACCTCAATTCACTGTTTTTATAACTGCACTGCTGGGGTCAGTTCCCAATAAGTAAGCTTTCAATTGTGATTTAAACAGATGCAAACTCACATAAAGTACAAGTACAGAAATGTACTTTCATGGGGATTGCCCTGTCGTGCGATAAAATAGAGCTTGTCCATTATAAACTGAACACATGTTTTATTCAATGCATGCAAGTGGCAATAAATATATTGTATCCTATTTAAAAACAGTATTTTAAGTCGTTGAAATTGTTATTTATACTTCTTCAATCAAAATCTAAAATCCACCAACAATACAAAGTCAAATGGTATTTGTGACAATGTTAAAAAAGCAAGAAAGCATATATTCTTCAGATTACCTATGTAGTAATAATACAGTGAGCAACCTTTATGGTTTACTTTTATAATTTTGAGGAAAAAAATACCAAGTTGATACTAATACCATTTTATTCTATCTTCCTTTATTGTTATAACAGCTTGCTTGCGGAATAACCCCTTAACACTGGAACAACTTGTTTCTATTACTCAATATGCCTACTAACAGCCATAGTGTAAAACACACTGATTTCGATTGTAATACACTTGACAATAACAATAAACACTTCTGTACATTAGTAAATAAATTAACAAGGAAACTTACTTTCCCAAAATTTTCTTTAAAAATAGCATTCTTTCATTCGAGAGAATAAAGCACTTCAAGAAGAAACGTTATGGTTCCATGATTGGCTGTCTTAGACAGAAGTGTGCTCATTGGTCCTTTCATCATCACAGTGTATAATTATTCCTGTGTATCTGAGTTACATGCTCAAAACTAGTGGTGTATTTTGCCAATACAGGACAGGTTTTAGAACCCATTAACAGGAGGTGTAATTAAAAGTGCAATCTAAGAGCAGGTAGGGGGTTTCCCTCTTGGTGATTTGAGCATCACAAGTGACAAGTTTTTGTCCTTCACAATTCCAGCAGCATAGTCTGTAAAGGGTGGGCTTTGGGGGAAACTAAGGCGAATCTAATAAACCAGTTAAAAACACAATCAAAGAGTGCAAGCAGGGAGGGTCCCTCTGTAGTTCAAGAAGCACATTCACAACTTTGCAATGGAATTGGGTGAGGACGGCACCACCCTTGATTCTTCCTTGAGCCTATCATTTATTTTCAATATTTTTTTGCAAATGCAATATTATAATTTATCACACAGTTATATACTACAACTGTTTGTAAAGCAATTGTTTTAAAATGTTATGAACCTCTAAGGTATAGAGATTACATTGGCCCAGCATTACCAAACTATTACTGGGCTAATGAGGGATTTAGTAATGCCAGCGATTAACCCATTTTTAGTCACTAGGGGAATTTTGTTATGGTTCCCCTTATTGCAGCCCCTACATTGCCCAGAGCTATATTTATTTGGGTTTGCCCTAACCCACAGTGCCCATAGTCTGCCCATATGTGCATATTTGCTGGGACTTTATAGGTTTAATTTGTTAATTAGAAGAATTTACTTTAAATAAACCACCACAATCCATTATATTGAATATTGAGAAGGCAACCTTAACACTGACAAAATGAACATTAACAAATGTTATGTGCTTCTTCTTCTTCTTCTTTCGGCTGCTTCAGTTATGGGTTTCCACATTGGATCATCTTCTTCCATATCTTCCTGTCTTCTGCATCTTGCTCTGCTGCACCCATCACCTGCATGTCCTCTCTCACCACATCCATAAACCTCCTCTTAGACCTTCCTCTTTTCCTCTTGCCTGGCAGCTCTATCCTTAACATCCTTTTCCCAATATACCCAGCATCTCTCCGCTGCACAACCAGTGCAATTTCACCTCTCTGACTTTGTTTCCCAAACGTCCAACTTGAGCTAACCCTCTAATGTACTCATTTCTAATCATGTCCATCCTCGTCACAGCCAATGCAAATCTTAGCATCTTTAACTCTGCCCCCTCCAGCTCTGTCTTCTGCTTTCTGGTCAGTGCCACTGTCTCCAACCCATATAACATAGCTGGTCTCACTACTGTCCTGTAGACCTTCATTTTCACTCTTGCTGATATCTGTCTGTCACAAATCACTCCTGACACTCTTCTCCACCCATTCTACTTTGTCTGCACTCTCTTTTTCACCTCTCTTCCACAATCCCCATTACTCTGTACTGTTGATCCCAAGTATTGAAATTCATCGACCTTCGCCAGCTCTACTCCCTAAATCCTCACCATTCCTCTGACCTCCCTCTCATTCACATACATGTATTCTGTCTTATTCTTACTGACCTTCATTCCTCTCCTCTCTATAGCAAACCTTCAGCTCTCCAGGGTCTCCTTAACCTGCTCCCTATTCTCGCTACAGATCACAATCTCATCAGCAAACATCATAGTCCACAGGGACTCCTGTCTAATCTCGTATGTCAACCTGTCCATCACCATTGCAAATAAAATAGGCAGATCCCTGATGTAATCCCACCTCCACCTTGAATGCATCCGACACTCCTACTGCAGTTTTCACCACTGTCACACTTCACTCATACATATCCTGTACAACTCTTACGTACTTCTCTGCCACTCCTGATTTTCTCATACAATACCACAACTCCCCTTTAGCTATTATAACATACATTTGTGCCGTTTTTGCATTTGTTTCTTCTTCAATCCAGACTATAGAACTATAGTTAGCTATAGTTAGCATTTTTTGCTGAAACACCAGTTCTTATAAGGGCATCCATTTTTACTTTCCCACTTAGGTAACGTGATTGCTCAGATGTTGCAAATGACGCAATTGTGACTTCTGACATACCAGCTCCACCGTATGATGAATGCAGTGTAAGAAAAATTACTACTTTAATATTTAATAAGTGGGTTCTAATTAAAATTTGGTCAGCGTAAAAACCTGCAGGCACTGCAGACCTCCAGGACTGAATTTGAGTACCCTGCTATAGGCTAAACTGTTTGCCCCTGAAATATATAGCCATTGCACCCAATAATGTCTCAGTTCAACGGCTTATGTTCTTAGTGGAGACAGAATATATAAATTCAGCATGCTTTAAATGATTATGAATTTTAAGTCAATTTTCTTTTTTTCTGGACAGTTTCCAAAACCGTTTGCCACAGCATTTGAATTCACAATCTGTTTTTTATCACTCCTGTCATGCGTGTTATGATCCAAACATGGTTTACCCCTTAACCAGTGTAACATGTAAAGCTTTGTATCAAAAGTTAATGTGAAAATCAGGAATTTTGCAAATAAAACTTTGATGATTTGGGAACATGACTGAGAAATGCCAAAGAAAAATCACTCAAGGTTTCACAAATTCTTACAGCACTTTCATTTCCCCCAGCACATTAATCCTCAAGATGCTCTTTTTGGAGGCTGCATAAATGTGATTTGTATTAAAAAGTGGAAAGTGATGAGAAAGCACCTTATTTTGAGTTCACTTGTATGTACCCCTTTGTGTATAAACCTAAAACTTATCCTTAAGGGCACCCACTAATTAATTTCAAAGATTTTGCAAAACTGGAACAATACTTCAGATGGATTAAAATTACAGTGATGCTGCATCTCCAGCTATATTTTCTATCTTACCTGTCAGATTTTTGCAGTAAATGAATTGTACTTTGTGTCGCATATGTGCTTAGACAGAATCTCAGAGTGTAGACTGAATGCACACTGATGAGGAAGAGGTAGTGTAAAACAGTAAGTAAAAACTCTTAAGAAAATCATTAAAATAATAAAAATATACAAAATCTGGTCCTTTTTTCTGACCATATTAAACAATATCTAAAGGAGAAACAAGAGGATTCAGGCTATCCAACCTGGTGATATGATGAAATTATTACTAGACAGCAGTAAATATCCAATTATTTTAAGGTCAATGGTTGTTGTAGAAGCCCTCACAACAGCTTATGCATGCTTTGAGTTGTATGTTATGCATGCTTTGAGTTGTTGCTTCATCAATAAGGAACTGTTTTATATCTAAGTCAATGTAGTACAATCTCCAACTGGGGTAGGTAAGCAGCGGACTGGATTCTGGGAATTTCATTATCAAGTCTGTACTGGTGGTCATAAAATGTATGCATACTGAAAATCCCAAGGAAATACCTAAATGAAAATTAAAAGAATAACCCTTAATCAATTAACATGTACAACTGTAAATAAACCATATGTCACAGAGCTTGTTTGAAAATAATATGTAAATTTATAGATATAAAAATCAGCTCATTTTAGAAAATGGTTGGGTTCCACTGAGACCAGAAAGAGGACAGCAGAGGTTAGGGGGGTTGGTTGGAACCAGGGAAGAATCTCAGTATTAACCATGAGAAATATTAGTCTGAATCACATGATCTTCTCAAAATTGCTCTTATGTCTGTCTCTGTGAATACTTTCATGGAAGAATTGGTTTTTCAGAAGAGAACAGGCATAAAGATAGAAGTCAGCTCATTTGAATATGCCTTCCCCAGATGGTAAGACTACCATTAAGGAATGTTACCCTTTTTCCCACCCCTGTGGCTTCAATAATTCTCTGAAGTTTTGTATGTGATGCAGAATAAGCCAAATCACAAAACTGTGTAGATATAAAGTCTGGAAATGGATGTAAAAAGATGATATTCAGGCATGCAGTGATACAGAGAATATAGATGATTATGGCAATGGTACAGAGGGACAAAGACAGAACCTAATGTTGCTGTTGGAGCTCAGACACCAAAAATAGATCTGCAAGGGAGCTGATATCAGTATATAACAAGAGCATTTAGCTGCAATATAGTATGTTCAATTGCCCACTTTGGATTATTCAGTTAATAATAAGGTACATAAACATTAACAGTAACGAGTTTAAATAATGTCATAATTGAATTTTATTAACCATCTCATGAACTCAGGCTCTTTTCTTCTCTGTGTCTTTTCTTACTCTCCTCTTGTTACTACATATGTATAAAAATATTGGTGGGGAAGGTTTTATTATTAATCAAATTTATAACTGAATTTAAATGACTTAAATTATTTTTGAGTATAATTTTTTAAAATATTTTTTTTGGATGACAAATTTATAACATTTGAGGGACAACCGACATTTCAGTCCGGACAGGACGTCCCTCAACTGGGGAAAAACAGCCACTAAAGGACACTACATCCCCCGGAACGCTAGATGGCAGCTCCTCTGGATAGAAATGGCTCCTCGGATTCCCACAGGGCAGCATGGGACATGGAGTCCGTCTCTTCAGCCCTGTTGGGTACCGTGTGTGCCATCAGGGGGAGCTCACCAAGAACCCGGGAACTTTTATGATTACGCCACCCCGGAAGTACTTCGGGGTCACGAGGACGGAAGTCCACAGTACTTCCAGGGCACTGGAGGAAGGAAGATGTGGAGTTCACCCGGAGAAGAAATGCTTCCGGGTCATGGACTATAAAAGAACTTTGGGAACTCCCAGACGACGGGCCGGAGTTGGAAGGAAGTGCGACAGAGCTGCTGGGAGGAGTGGAGGATTGATTGATTATTGAATTATTGTATGGTAGTAGTGTGGATTAGTGGTGCTTGGTGCACATTATTATTATAATAAAAATAATAATTATTGGACTTTAACTGGTGTTTGGCATGGTACCTGAGGGTTCAAGGGAGCAATAGCACCCTCTACTGTCACAAACTACTAAATTACTTACAATTGAACATACTGTACATTTTACATTTTAGGATGTAAAAATTTTAATTTCTTGTTTTAATTGTAAATTCTGCAGTATTGTTGTTTTGCATTAACTTGTAATTAAAAGGCAATTAGCAGTTAATTAGAGCGGAATTAATAAAGGAAACTCAAACAAATGCTTTGCTTGCATTCTAATCACATGCCCTACAGTAACTATGTTAAAAGCCCAGCATGTAAATGACTTTGGAACAAACATTCAACCTTTCAGACAGCTTTTCTTCCTAAATTGCCTGCATAAAGAAGAGCTTGTCTATTAGGTTTGAGAAATACCTTAGGATACAACTGCCTCCTGTGAAGTGATTGAAAAAATCTTTGAAAGCCTAAGAATGTAAGGACACATTTTAGATATATTTTAAGGCTAGAGGAAAACTGTACATTATTGCCTAGTAAGTGACTTTTGATACCAAAAGGCATCAATTTAATGATTTTAGCTGCTCTGTCAAAATACATGATTTAACTAGAACATTTGTTCAAACTAATATAAATAATCTGTTCAAAAATGATGTCAAGTTGCTGTTAGTCAGTAAGGATATCGTACTAATCAGCACAGTGGACAGTATAGTTACCATTTGTTGTCAGTTTTGTTCAAAGCATGGTTAAAAATGTTCAATTGATCTTTGTTCAAAGACTATAAGCATTAAATATTTGGAATTGTGGGTTTCTTTGTTAGCACTCAAATGCATATTTCACTGACAACACAATGCACAATGGGTGAAAACAGATTAATGTTACTGTGTTTTATAACTTATTATATAGAAGGTCCCGGACAGACTAGTTAGAGGAGATAGGTCTTGTTTTATTAAAATGTGCTTGTTTGAATACATGGTCTGTTATAATATATGCACCCCTTAGAGTCAGCTTAACTCTGAGAAACACTGCTGTATTATATTATACAAATTATGGCCCTCACAATCCACATATGAATGTTATGACGCCAAAGTATAACAAATATTGGTGGTGCAAATTTATAAATATCTAGGTGTCCACCTTGATGACAGACTGGACTACTAGTATGTAAACACAGATGGCCTCTACAGGAAGTTGCAGAACAGGCTGTTTTTCCTCAGAAGACTCAGATCATTCAATGTACAGTATATAGTGAAATGCTGCCTGTGTTCTATCGGGCAGTTGTTGCCAGTGTCCTATTCTTTGCTGCTGTTTGTTGGAGAGGCAGTAAGACAGATAAGAACATGAAGAGGATGTACAAGTTGGTGAAGAAGGCTGGTTTGGTGCTGGGTAGGGCTGTGGACTCACTGGGAATTGTGGTGGAAAGGTGCATAGGGAGGAAGATACAGGTCATCCTTGACAATAGCAGTCACCCTTTGCACAACATTATGGTGGGACAGGGAAGTAAACATAGCAGTCATCTTCTCTCACTGTGTTGTAGAACAGAACGCTTTAGAAGGTCATGTGTTCCTACTGCTGTGAGATTTTATAACTCTGTTGTAAACACGAGCGATTAATGACCTTGTAATCACTCTACCTTCCGACACTATAAAAACTGACCATTTGTACATTTTACTATTTATTTATTAATGTTTTGTTCTCCTTGCCTTTTTAAATAATTTGTAACAATTTTTTACTGATGTGCTTGAGCTACTGGACACGTGGATTTCCCTGAGTGGAAGAATAAAATATCTATCTATCTATCTATCTATCTATCTATCTATCTATCTATCTAT
>JANRMT010062848.1:23207249-23243973 GCA_026402145.1 Polypterus bichir lapradei | reverse complement strand
TATCTATCTATCTATCTATCTATCTATCTATCTATCTATCTATCTATCTATCTATCTATCTATCTATCTATCTATATACTGGGTTTGCAGAATAAACCCTGAGTATAATAACCATATAAGCAGTAAAACATAAATTTGGTGCCTCCTTTCAAGTTGATGATCACTGCCCCCCTTTTACATTATGCCACAGAGTGAGGTACTGCATGCCAAATTAAATATTAAACTCACTTCAAAATGGATATATTTGATTCCATTTTTTTTCAAGCCTTTCACCTCTTCAACTCCATTTTAATATACTGTACAACATCAGGTTATGTAGTTGTATTTAAATTTCATGTGGCAAATTAATATATTCCATGACTGTAAACAAACAACTTTGACTTGAAAAATACCATACTTATCTTTATAGTGCAGTGACTTGGTTCATGTATGGAAAACATTAATTGCTTAACTAGTAAAATATTTATCCTTCAATTCTCCTAGCTCACTTTCTCCTATATGTTATTATGGGATTCAGGGCCTTTATTGGCAGCATCAGTTAGAAGGCAGGAACCAACTCTGCACAGAATGCCAGTCTCTTAAATTCAGTACCTCTAAGACCTCCAAAAGGCTCAGCACGTAACTGTTCTGCTTCTATTGTTGTCAAGCAAAAGCCGTTTTATTAAACCACTTTTCTCACCACTTGGTTTGCCAATGTTTGGTAGTTTTATCTTTCTATTATAAAAAAAAATCTTGGGGAGGGAGACAGGGAGACGAGACGTGATCTCCTCGGAAGACAATCTGAAGTCCCGCGAGAGACACTTTAACTTGCTCCCAGCTCTTAAAACAACAAGCGGCAAGCAAAAAACGCAGCTCACAAGCAGTAAAAAGCCAGCAGATGAACTGACTGCTTCTCCTTGCGTGCGTTCGACCACCATAACCCACCACACAAGGTGAGCGGCAGAGACGTGAAGTGGCAAAAGGACAGCTGCTGCACAGGCTTTGAAATGATCAGGCAGCACGACAAGCAGAACAGGCAGCTTGCCAGAAGCAACAAGCCAGCAGATGATCCGACCACTTCTCCTTAGTGTGTGTTCAGCCCCCCCTTCACAACTCAAGTGGCAGAGACATGAAGTGGCAAAAAGGACAGCGGCTGTACAGGCTTTAAAATGATATACCGGCAGCTTGACAGCAGCAACAGCAGAAAGACAGCAGATGATCCAACGGCATCTCTTTAGCATGCGTTCATCCGCCCCCCCTTCACAATGCAAGCTGCATTATACGTCCTGTGAGAAAGAGATTTAACCACGCCCAGGGCCGAAAATAAAGGACAAGTATTGTTTTTACAATGTCACGCAAGACAAGGCAGTGGGATATCATTTAAAAGAAGTCCACGGACATCTAATCTAGCAGCTGTTGGATTGCTTTTGGCAGACATGCTTCATGTGCTCCCAGCTCTTAAAACAACAACAAGCGACAAGCAAAACACGCAGCTCTCCAGCAGCAGAAAGCCAGCAGATGATATGACCGCTTCTCCTTAGCGTGCATTCAGCCACCCTAAGGCCAGGTTTATACTTGGCGGACGCTGCTGCTACGTAAGTGTTTTAATGTTTATACTTGCGAGCATACTTTACGTAAATCTGGAGGAATCCAGCATGTGGCAGTGCGAGATATTATCACGGTGAGAACAGGCTCGGCTTCTCTGTGTTGTGAATTGCCTGGAACACCCATTAAATTCCGATGACTCCTTACTGCAATATCTCCAAAAAGGATGTTTAATGATTAAATTCATCAATCCAGGGATGTGTCCATTCCAGCAAGCATATTGGGCACGAGGCAGAAACAATCCCTGGACGAAGCCTCAGCTCATCGCAAGGTGAATACAAACACACACATACACTGGAGTCATTTTAGCGGCACCAAATCCCCAAATCTGTATATTTTTCAAAGGAAACAGGAGAGCAGTGTGGAAACCAAGCAGGGAATACCAGCAACGTGACTCCCTGCAAGACAGTAGTGCTACCGCTCCGCCTCCATGTCACCCCCATGTGTGTAATTATTGACAGTATTCATTATTTAAACGAAACTAACAATTTATCTGTAAAATGTAATATACATACTTTAATGCATTTCATCATGAAAGTGATATCAAGTATAAATCTAAAGATTCTAAATTTGCAGAAAGTTGGAATATCATACATTTAATGTGTTCTGTGTAGTGATCTATTGCTGCTTGCTGTAGCGATTAAAACCTGGGATGACGTTTACGACAGTCTGCTTTAATGATAAAGTAAACTAAGAGGTTAAAGTGGACATTTCGAGATCAAAGCCGAAATTTACACTTTAATCACAAAATACATGTTTTCACCGTGTCCTTTATTTTTTTTTTCAGTGGCTCAAATACAGTGCTGTACATTATGTTGTTGTTGTGAAGCTGCAAAAAAAAAAAAAAGAAGGCACAAAAGATGGTATGTGAGACTTTTAAAATGTATCGTGTCATTATGATTGGGAATATGCAACGCTTGAATATAAAAGCACCACAAATGCATCTGTATGTCGGCATTTTGCTTCACCACATCGAACCATTCATCAAACATCGAAGTGCACACATCGATCCCATAGGATCTGCAGAGAGGCTTTCTGTCACATGTAGATAGTAAACAGAGACTCTGACGTCACATTCTGACTTTTAGCACACTGCGTCCCCCGTGTTTTTGCTGATACTGCAACTCGCACATGTGTCGCGTTAATTTCTGAGTACCTGCTCAGAGGACGCGTCAAAAGAATGCTGGGAACTTGTGGCAGCCATGATGCGGGCACGTACGCGTTCTGAGCATGAAGTATAAACGAGCCCTAACTCCTCCCTTCACAACGCGAGCGGCAGAGTCATGAAGTGGCAAAAGGACATCTGCTGTACAGGCTTTGAAATGCTTGGGCAGCAAGACAAGCAGAACAGGACAGCTCGCCAGCAGCAGAAAGACAGAAGATAATCCGACGCCATCTCCTTAGCATGCGTTCAGCCACACCCCTTTCACAACGTGAGCAGCGTTGTTTAACTGTGTAGCTTCTTAATGCTGAACTTATAAAAATAATAATTATTATAATAACAATAATAGTAAAAACAGACAGCATTCAAATTGGAATAATACTAAAGAAACATTTATTGTCCACTAATTATAATTAATTAGAGACAATAATGATCATTTGAAAGACTGAAATCCCCATCCTCTTCCATGTCAGAATGAAGGCTTTAACAGAATGACAATATTTAATTTAGAAAACACTAGAGCTATTTTTAAATACAAAAAGAAAAAAGCCGCAGGGCCTAGAAACAAAGGACTTATCTGATACAAATAAAAACAAATGTGAAAAATTGACTTCAGTCCCACAAAGCCCTGATGAAAGCTTGTTAACTTTGTGAAGAATTGTTGGCTATACGATTCTAAACCAACTAAAGGACTTTCACAAATCAAAAGATGAACAACTGCCGAATACAAACAAAAGTACAGATACAGAGCTTAGCTTGACCCAAAGAGAAATAGATTCAACCAAAATAAGGAAGACTTTTTCTTCTGCTGTAGGGACAACAACCTGCACCTCAACATCAGGAAGACAAAATAGCTGGTGGTGGAGTTGAGGTGTGCCAAAGAGCCTCTGAGAGCAGTCACCATTCAGGGGGAGGACATGGAAGTGGTGCAGAGTTACAAGTACCTGGGGGTTCATTTAAACAACAAACTGGACTGGTCCATCCTCTCCAGGAGGTGCTCTCTTGGGGCACTTTTAGCCACAGGCTCATTCTACCGCAGTGTGCTAAGAGGCCCCTCTGGTGAGTTTTTCTGCCCATTGCTTTCAGGCAATTCAGTGCTTCCACCTGATGTAGTTGTTAAGTTTATTTTTATTTATTTATTTACCTATCAATTGATTGATTGATCGACTGATACAAGAAATTTACAGGGTGAGAGCTAAAAAAGGTTTGAAAAACATGGCTATGGATGGACAACAGTTCATCACTGGGCACATTCATGAACAAATCAACAGTAACATCAATCTAACTGAAAATTACAAATTAACCCAAAAATAAAAGACATGCTGGCACAGGAATAAGATTAGATTATATTTAGATTACATTTGATAAACTTTAGTAATCCCAAGGGGAAATTTAGAATTATACAACAGTAGAAACAAAAATACAAAGATACAAACTCAGAAGACAAATAATACAATCAATCAGTGGATAAATAGAAAAATGAATTATGAATATATACAACTTAAAAAAAATGAAGGGAACACTTAATAATCACAGTCTAACACCAAGTCAGTTAAACCTCAGGAATATCAATCTGTCCAGTTAGGAAACATAAGAGATTGTGAATCAACTTCAGCTGCTTTGGTGCAAATGAAAATGACAAACAGTGAACTATAGAGAGGCAGCAACAAGACAAGCCCCAATAAGGGAATGGCTGTACAAGTGGTGGCCACAGACAAATGCTCTCTCCTTATCATTCATGACTGATTCTTCTCTTGTTTTGCTTCTTGCTAGTGTCCATATCACTACTCGTAGATTGAGGCAGTACATGCAGCTGGTTCATGTTGCCCAGGTAGTCCATGTTCTCCAGCATGGCACATCAATACATGCCATCATACGAAGGTTTTCTGTTTCTCTCAGCACAGTCTCAAGAGCATGGAGGGGATACCAGGAGATGGTGATTCTAAATTGGCTCTGTATGACTGAGTTATGTACGTGTTTGAGGGTGTCCAGTCCAGAGTTGGATCCTGCCTTATGCCCAAGAGCTGACAGGGAGGTTCCAGGCAATCCTGTGACTCTAAAATAAGTGAATATTTTTTCCAAATATAGCCATTGAACTAAGTAGAAGTGAAATTACATGAAGTAATGTTAAATGTTAAATAAAAAGAAAATACTTTAGCAGAGTGTTTGGACTTCAGGGATGTGTATCCCCTTGAACACAGTAAAGACACAGGCCTACTATGCACAGCACAGAACTAGGAATGTTTTTTTTTTTCAAATAAATGGGCATATAAAGACTAAGTGATATGTTATATCAGCCTGATGTCTCATGTAAACTGATTCCTACTTATAAAGTTATCTGTCTCAGAATTATATATTTCCTATCTTCTGGTTTCCCAAGTAAGAGCCACTTTTAAAACAAGGTAAATTACTCCTTTCTTGTACACAAACAGCTGTAGATTAATATAAACATAATCTTCTTACCAGGTGCCTTAATTCATTGCTACAAAGTTAACAGTGTTTCCTGAAAACTTCTAGTTATTGTTTTATCTTATTTTGACTGCAAAACAATTGGCATGTTCACTAAATCTTAAACAGTTTTTGTATTGTTTCTGGTTGTAAAATATCTTAATAGATGCTGAGGTTACTTAACAATACAGGAATGGCAGAAGATTAGAACAATCAGATGAGCACAGGCCATTCAGCTCAACAAAGCTCGCCAGTCCTATCCACTTATTTCTTCCAAAAAACATCAAGTCAAGTTTTGAAAGTCCCTAAAGTCTTACTGTCTACCACACTACTTGGTAGCGTATTCCAAGTGTCTATTGTTCTTTGTGTAAAGAAAAACTTCCTAATGTTTGTGTGAAATGTACCCTTAGCAAGTTTCCAACTGTGTCCATGTGTTCTTGATGAACTCATTTTAAAATAACAGTCTCGATCCACTGTACTAATTCAATTCATAATTTTTAATCACTTCAATCATATTACCTCTTGATCTTCTTTTGCTTAAACTGTATAGGCTCAGCTCTTTTAATCTTTCCTCATAATTCATCCCCTGTATCCCTGGAATCAGCCTAGTTGCTCTTCTCTGGACCTTTTCTAGCACTGCTATGTCCTTTTTGTAGCCTGGAGACCAAAACGGCACACAGTACTCCATAACCTTCTTGGAATTTTACTTCACACATCATAACCTAACATTCTTTTAGCCTTCTTAATGGCTTCTGAACACTTATCAGGAAGTCGATAGCTTAGAGTCCACTATCACTCTGATTTTCTAACCGCCCATTGTGTATTCAAACCTAACATTTTTACTTCCTATATGTAATACTTTATATTTACTGACTTTAAATTTCATCTGCCACAAATCTGCCCAAGCCTGTATGCTAACCAAGTCCTTCTGTAATGATATAACGGATTCCAAATTATCTGCTAATGCTATCTTGGTATCATCTGCA
The DNA here is from genome assembly GCA_026402145.1 of Polypterus bichir lapradei. Lineage (NCBI taxonomy): Eukaryota > Metazoa > Chordata > Cladistia > Polypteriformes > Polypteridae > Polypterus > Polypterus bichir. Next base: position 23,237,793 of record JANRMT010062848.1, on the reverse strand, counting down.
AACTTAACCAGCTTGTTACTTATATTCCTATCTAAATCATTTATATATATTAAAAATAGCAGCGGTCCTAGCACTGACCCCTGTGGAACACCACTCTTAACATCAGCCAGTTCTGATGAGGTTCCTCGCACCATTACTCTCTGCTTCCTGTGTCAGAGCCAATTCTGCACATATCTAAAAGCATCACCCTGAACTCCCACTTCTTTTAGTTTGAGACCCAACCTCTCATGTGGCACCTTATCAAATGCTTTCTGAAAGTCACGATAAATAATATCATATGCTCCACTTTGATTATATCCTTTTGTTGCCTCCTCATAGAATTCCAGCATTCCAGGTGTTGCTCAATCTTAACCTTAATAATTCCTTCCATTAATTTTCCTGTGATGCATGTTAAGCTTACTGGCCTATGGTTGCTTGGATCTGCCCTGTCATCCTTTTTATATAATGGGATGATATTTACCATTTTGTGCAGTGACTTCCTAAAAATATGTGTCACGGGTTTATATATGTACTCGCTAGCCTCCTTAAGAACTCAAGGGTAAATATTATCTGGTCCTGGTGATTTGTTTGATTTCAGCTTATTTAATCTGAGCAGCACTTCTCCCTCTACTATTCTCAAATCCCTCAGTACTTCCTTAGTAATCCTGTTTACCTGTGGCAGGTTATCCACTTCCTCACTTGTGAAGACCCCAGAAAAATGTAAGTTTAGGGCATCCGCTATTTCATTGTCTGTATCTTTTAATTCCTCTTTACTATTTCTGATGCACTTGACCTCCTCCTTGACTGTTGTTTTACTACTAAAATACTGAAAGAATCTCTTAGGGTCTTCTTTTGCTTTATCTGCTTATCTCCAACTATTTTTTAACATCCCTGATATCCTTCTTAATGGTTGCCCTCATGTTCTCATACGCTCTACGATTTACCTTATAGTCATTAGTCTTATATACCTTATAAAGCTGTTTTTTCCTTTGCAGTTTCTTTTTTAAATCTTTATTAATCCACTGTGGAGTTTTTTTTTTAATTTTCTATTAATTCCAAATTTAGGTATGTATCTGTCCTGCATTACATTTAAAGCATTTTTAAACCTGTTCCACTCCTCCTCGACTGTCTCCACACTTAAAAGAAGACCCATATACCCTACCACCATCCAGCTGGAGCCATCTCTACTCAAGGTTGAGTTATTTATCTACCGCATACACAAAGGGAATGAGAAGATGCGTGGTAAAGGATGGCACAGTATCCAATATCACATGGTGTTATATACTAAAGACTGCATTCAGATACTGGACACTGTTGTGTGGGTATATTAGAAATAGGCCAAAAGAAATAAACTTTAAGAAGTAACTCCTTAGGTTTTAATCAACTGCAGGTCACAGGATCATACGTAGCAAACACTGGTGATTGTAGGCTGAAATGAGGGTCTCTGAATAACATCATTTCAATCATCTTAAATTTGATCTTTAGGGAAGCTGATGAAGTTTAATGTAAATAAATATGAATGTTTACATAGAAATGTAAAAAATATTAGAAGTTGCACAAAACATATATATACAAAATGGAAAAAGACTTGGTAGTTTTATTGGGTTCAAATCTGTCCATAATCAAAAGAAATAGATTAACAATTACAAATGCTAAAAGGCTGGTAAATTTTATTGTATCAGACAACGTTCACTACTCGTCTGTATGGTACAAGACAATCATACCAGTGGCATGTGTAGGCCAGGAAAGAGACACTATATTAATTCTCACCATATCCATGCAGATTTTTCATGTATACTTCAATTTTATTTTATTTTACAAAGGTCTGTAGGTTAGGTTAAATAGCCTCTTTAACTTCAATGACTTACAATGTGTTTATAGTTTGCCCTGTCGTGGGCTAGCATTCCAACTTGGGTTCCTTCCTTGTTGTCCAGCGCTCCTAGGATTGGTTCCACTTGCTACAACCCATTATGAATAAGAGAATTCAGACAATTGTTTAAAATTAATTTTTTTTTCATTCTTTGAAGTGTTAATCATCAGGCCAACACTTGTTAAGCTCCTTATTTCTCCACAGTTTTGCAATGTTTACATCTTCATTTTCAGTCTGTTGTGCTTAATATTTTTAAATTAAATTTAAATAATTTGTTTAATAAGTTTTTGTGTACAGCTTTTTATACAGTGAAATTTTTTTCTCTCTAGTTATTCTTTAACTTTCAGGATTCTAATTTAAGAAAAAGTCTAATAGTATCAAATCACAGCAATTCCCTTTTCACGTTAACGACCTTTGTATGACAGGAATCACAAACAAGCTGTAGTGATATATGAGCTGAACTGGTGGCAGTATGCTGTCACTGTGGTTAACTTTCTCAAAGCTTTTGAGTTTTGGGTTCAGGCCTCATCAGAGAACCATCTTCTGTGGTGTTCGCACATTCTCTCTTATGGCTTTTTCAATGTACTTCGATTTCCTTACGCATCTGAAGGTCATATGGATTGGGCAGCTTGACAGCGTTGTGTGATGAGAAAGAGTGTGGTTATTTGAATAAATGTGTCACAGAGTGGACTGGTATGCTATGCCAGGTTAATTCAGGCCTGGTGCTTCGTGTAGCTAGAATAGGCTATAACTGACCAGTGTCCCTGTATTGGAATAAATACACGTGGAAAATAAATTCATTATCTACAGTGACTTTATAGCTAAGACATTGGGTAAAGTTAAACACACTATGTATGTGTGTGTGTATGTACAGTATGTAGAGTGTAAAATTTCAATTACATTTTCATTCTCAACATATTTCCTCCCAAAGTTCTATCTTTAAATATTCCATTCCTGACAATTTTTTAAGTAACTGTGCACAATGGTTTGTTATCTGACCAAAATAAACCACACTATTCGGCCGTTTCTGTGTCACTTTTGAAAAATATAGTATGTTTTACTATAGACATAAATTCAATAACTACAAATTAACATTGTGATGATAAAGCAAACAAAACACTTCCATTTTTTAAGAAGGAAAAACCATCTTATAATAAACAATGTGCATTTGTACTACAGCAGTATTAACTATGGTGATTTCAACCTGAAGACATTTACTTTAAATTGCACATTGATACAGGAAACACAAAATACAGAAAAAAGCAAGAAAATGTATTCCACTTTTTTTTTAGTACTTTCTAAAAGCATACCAACCTCGAAAGCCCAATTCTGCAACATAATATAACATTAAAATTCCTGGATTACATCTCCTCAAGTCATTGAGATTCTTTAAATATCACACTGCTTCTTAATAAAAAAGGCAATCATATGATAAGCTCTGAGTAGCATTGTCTGCGTGGAAGGGAGCAATTTTTACTCTGTCACCAGAAGCAGAGAAAAAGGAGATATTTTTTAATATGTTCAGCTTAAAAAAATGTTACATTTGTTTATTTTTGTCTTGCTTAAGCATAAGAGTTATTCAAATCTGACACTGACTTTATTGACTGAAACACTCACCTTTAAAGAATACTTCTAACAGTTTTAACAAAAAGCTTTATTTAATTTCTTTTATATCATTTACTGTAGAATGTAACTGTGATTTAAATGACTTCATTTTATGTTTATGAATTAATTTGGATTGGTGGATATCACATAATACTACCTTTGTATGAAAGAAAGGGTAAATTCTACATTTACAAGTGAATTTAAGTTGTTTTTTTACCATTGCGTTTTAAGACCTACTTAATCAATTGCATGGCCACCAAGGCCAGAGCTAATCCCAAAAGCATTAGGCAGGAAGGAACCAGAACTGGATGTGGCACCATTCCATCACAGGGCACACTCCCAGACACTCACACTTTGATTCACTAGCTCATTTAGAGCCATCACTTAAAACTAACACACATGTTTTTGGGGTATGGAGTGTTGTAGAAAAAACTTTCCTCTATATTCAAATAAATCATTCTCGGAGGCCAGATGAAAATGCAGAACAATACTTTATTTGTACACAGATATACACAAATGTCTCAGTCCATGTAGTGGGAAATCAATAAAACAATTTATTCCATTTTATACTTTCCTCTTACCATTACCTTATCTAATACATCATGTCATCTAACTCTTAATATGCAGAATTTGATCATCTTAGCCAATCGATTACAGCTACCAGTAACTTCATATACATGTCGATTCTTCCATTATTCTAAACATTGCTTCATTATTAGGGGTGTCCTACAGGTTTTCCCATTGACCTCTTAATAGTAGGGTTTGGGCTTTCTCACTAGTTTTTTTATGGGGGTGTCCATTACTCATTTACTTCATTTTAGCCTTAATGACATTGGTGGCTCCTCTAAAATGAAGCAATAGCCTCACGAGCTGAAGCTTTAAGCCACGTTTAGTTAACCATTTAGTTACCATCTGAACTTTTCCTTATGTTTTTAATAATCTATTGTTACAACTCATTAAAGTATATACCTCTATTAAATTGTAAAATTGCCATGTATTGATTAAAAATATTTGAATTAAATTCTATAGAAGTGCTCTGACCAGATTTCTAGCCGAAGACTCTAGAGCTGTGAGGCAGCAGCGCTATCCACTGAACCACTATGCTGTCCCAGTTAAGAATGAATTCTTATATTTATAACATTTAGTCAGCATTATGGAGCAGCGTATCCTAATTTCAGCTTCAAGCACCTGGATTAGATTTTCAGGAAATTAACTGTATGATATTTTCCCAAAGGACACATGTATTAGTTTACTCAGCCTGTTCCAGTTTCCTCCACTGATATTGCGTTTGAAAGATATGCAGGGATAGACTGAAACACTGTATTTGAAGTCATACGTTTATATTTTATATGTATGGTTTAGACTGCATATGAACATCTGTGTAAATGAAATTTTAATCATATAAAGATTTTATGTTTCTAATTTCACTAGAAGGTATGGGCGTTTTTTGCATGGACTAATCCAGTTATTAATTAAACTTTCTCCATTATTAGATCATCTCTGTCTCAAGAAATTGGTATTTTTACAAGACATTTTGTACTAGAGTAGAGTTTTACAGGCTGTAACGAAACTGAACAAAACAGTAACTTTAGGTAACATTTTATTTCTCCAAAACCAAAGATGAAAGCAGATTAACTGCTCTAAACGGTAATGTTGTAACAGAGTACTATAATGAAATGTAGTCACAAACATGACAAACGAAGCTACACAAGCAAGCCAGGACCTTCCCAGAAGAGGCTCACCCAGTCGAATTCACTACCAACAGTAGGCCTGGCCTGACTGGGACCAAATGAGAAAAGAAGATTAAAGTTCCAAAAATAAAGGGAGAAACTCCAGTCTGTAGCAGAAAGGCAATAATGATTCTTTATAAAATGAAAGATTATCTATGTAAACAAAAAGGAATAAGAAAAAGCATTCAAAATGAACAAAAAGGAATTTACAAAAGGCAATCCTAAAACAAACACTTCCTAACAGTAGCTTCTGTAGACAAGATCTAAAAACCAGGGCAGAAACTGGTCAACAACCAGAAAATCTAAACAAGACAAACGTAATACTTAAAAACTCAGTAAAAATGCTGCCGAGGGCTCTGATCAACCAAATATAGAGGCAGTGGCAGACCTTAGCTGCACTTATGTCCAGGTGGTCCTGCCTCTTAGGGAACCACCAACAAAGCACAAAGAATGTTAGGGCATTTAAAGTTACAATACACAATTAATAAATCAATAAAAACATAACAGATATATGAAAAATAATTTAAAATGACAAAAATAGTAATAAAACACGTAAGCAAACCTTGATACATTACAAGTATGTGATTTGTTTCTGTGCTTGCCTTTCGATGGCTATACCTTCACATGCAACACTCGTAGCCAAGGTTAAAATGTACAGTAGCATACAATTAGCAGCTAAGAAAACATTAACATTTCTTGTTAAAGGTGTTGTTCCTGAAATATATCATAACAAATTATTCTAATACTTTTCTAAATTCTCATTTTCAAGCCAGTCGGACTTCACTAATTTCAGTATTGGAATTAAAGGTTAATTGATTCATACCAAAACGTTGAATTGTAAGTACAGCAGACAGCATGGCAACTGTAGTCTCGAAGGGCAAATATGACCAGACTGTCTTGAACGATCACACTAATAAAATACGCTTTAATTGGACATGGAGGTTAACAATTGAATGACAGGCAGTTTCAAAGACAACCACAGAGCATTAAACTGGTGATATGTGCAATAACTTGTTTTATCAATTTTTTATTAAACAAACTCAAAAAGAAATCAGTATGTCAAAATGAGAAGTTATCAACATATGGAATAAACCCACACAACACTTCTAACATGCTTTTCCCACCCATGCTCTATGGTGTAGCGAGACCGTGGGTAGGAAATTAGTGGCCAATTTTAAATAAGAGGAGGTGCAGGCTCCAATCAGGTGTGAGTGTGTGCAGACCATGAATCAAACACATGTGGAAGCTGGCAGATCAGTCAAGAACCTCAAAGATGCCACAGAGGGAGTGGCTTCTCGCACCTGTAGAGGATAAAGGAGCCTCCATGGGACAGAAGGAGGAGAAAAGAGGACAGTTCAGGAGAAAGACAAAAGGAGGTTAAAAGGAGGGCTTCAGCCAATTAATTTAAAGCACATAATTTCAGAGGATTTAAAAAGGACTAAAAGAAGTGGGAAACCCTTAGGAGCATTCCCTTGATATAGAAGGATGCCATCATCATAAAGTGAAATTCTATGATCAGTATTATGTAATAAAATAGGAGAAAGTATATTTGATGTGTGAATAGCATTGGACAATGGCTGTAATTATCAATTGAAGAGACAATTAGCCCTGTCTGGATCCTTACCAATAAGGAAAGGTGAAGGTATGAATGCATTTGTGAATAACACAGCTGAATGAGTAGAATATAATGTTTTAATAATGCTCACAATCTCAACATTAACTCCCATTTTATCCTGTACCTGCCAAAGAAATGCCCAGTTTAACCAATCTAATGTGTTTTCAGCATTCAAGGAGAGCAAAGCTTCAGGAAAAGGAACTGAAAGCACTGCATTAATTACACAATATAATCTTCTAAAATTATCTGAGACTAAGCAGGATTGGATAAAACTGCTTTGTTTGGGATGAATCAGGTTATGGATAACAGACTGAAGTCTGTGTCCCAGGACTTTAGCAAAGAGCTTCACATCTGTTTCTGTAATTCGGACACTGTGTAGAAACAATGGCTTGAACTTTTCTGACCATCATCAAGACCAGTTTTGCAGATTTAGTAATCTGATTCAGCAATTTCAAGTACAATAGAATATCTCAACTAACACTGCGACCAGTGTAAGTGTCCACAGAGTTGTCAGTCACATCAAATAGAAGAAAATCAGTAAACTGAGATAGGAACACAAGCAAAACAAATACTGGGTAAACGAGATAGGATTTGTGAAAAAGTTATAATAAAAACTGGATTAACTTGGGAAACAAAACTAGCACTGAGCAAAATATGTAAGAAATACTGTATATAAGTAAAATATTATAATTATAGGAAAGGAAGAGTCCAGAGAGTGAGACCAACTTCAATAAGTGCAAAGGAAAAGACTAATTTAATACAATGAAAAATGTAAAGTGTTTATAAGTTAATAAATACATTTTTTGAAAAGTGCAAAGAAAGTTTTGAAGCAAGTTAAAAAGTCTTCTGTAGGCTAATGTGTACGTTTCCTACACAGAAATAGTAAACCGATATGGATGAGAGCCAAGGCACTGAATCGTGAAACAGAATGGGTTCACCAAGAGCAGTCACTAGAAAACAGGAGATACTGTTGTGTTTGTAATCTAACCACAGTAAAAGTCATGCAGGTCCAAAACCAAAAAGAGCATCTCTGAACAAACATGGAATAAGTGGGTTTAGGAAGTGAATGGAAGGAAGAAGTATGGATGAAAAACACAACACAACATTTTGAAGTCTGCTGAAATGATTTAAGATAGCTTTTTATATTTTTACAATAATATTTCTTGAGTATTATACATGTAATATCCTCTTTTTTAATGAAAGTATATGCTACCTAATGCAGGCTTAATGATTCAAAATGCAAATACCCTACCTTTTAATTTTTTTTTCTACATTAGTAATAGAATCAAGATTGTTTTTAATTTACTATAGCTAAAACAATATTTGCCTGTTTTTAAAAAGTTAGCCAGTGCTGATTGAGACACAATTTTAAATCCACTGCTCTCTGCTCAGTCATTTGATTTATTTTTTAATGTTTTTTTTTTATTATTAGCTATGAGAACAGCATATATTACCAGATGGTACTTTTGCTATATATATCTGATCTTTGAAAATAATTTTAGTAAGAGGACATTCAGTGAATTTACATGCACACACATAATCTGTTTAAGATGAATAACCCAATGAAGTCTGAACCTGTTTTCCTAATAATCCTTGTTTACATGCACAAGTAATCTTCTAGAGTTCTCCTTTGGCAAAACACTTCAATGTCATTAAATTGCACTAAAAAGAGTTAAATGTCATCTTCGGCTACTGGAAACCCAAAAATAAACATGATGCCTGTGATCATTTTCTTGTATTTTATAAATATGTTTAGTCAAATTGACAATTCATTTACAGGTTTTCTGTTGCTGGATTGCATACTGCAGACTCTTTTCTGCAAAATCTTTTCTGCTTGGCTGTGCGATTTATTGTGATTGCAAAGGACTGAATACGTTTGCTTCTACACCGAGTGTGGCTGGAATAATAGTAATGTGCTTTAGGTTACTCATTACTTTAAAAAGTAATCAAACTACTTAACACAAATTACTTTTAACATGTTACCCTATTGCTTTTGAGAGGGTGTTGCTGAGTTTAGCACTGAATGTTTATCTCATCAACATAAATTTAGCGATTTAATATTGAGACAGTTTATGTCAGCCAGAAGAAGGAATAATGTGATCGGCTAAGCATTTGCCTCTGGAATTTTATTTTGTGGATGCTTCTACCTGTGGCTGCTGAAAGTGTTTGCAAAGTAAATACATGTGCAGGCTGACAGAGTGCAACAGACATAAGCGGACTACAAAATCCCTAACAGTAGCCCAGTTACATGACCACATAATCGGAAAATTGGCATAGAAATCGACCTCTGTTTAATCGGATTTCTGAGATGCCAATAAACCTTTCTAATCAGAATGAGGGTTTACATGGCATTTTAGAAATCAGGTTTCTGTGAATAATTGGTTTATTGTAGAGCATGTAAACGCACTAAATCTTCAAAATTTCTGACTAATCCACAGGCAAAGATTTTCAGTCCTGACTGTCTCATGAAGAGAAGAAAATCCTAGCAAAATGAAACTTCAGTCCAGCCAAGGCTCTTTTATTAATTAGTACATCAGCACCCAAAGTGATCTGTTGTTAAACCCCTTCCACAGGTCACAAGTCATACCTTTGAATTTTATACCACACACAAGTTCTTTGGTCCTCCTAGACTCAAACATTAGGCATGCCACATGCTATGTATAACTGTTGTGAGGTGGCCAAGTGTGGGTCAAAACAGAGCCGTGACAAGCGAAGAATGATTGGGACACCAGCCAGGTCATCCCGTTTAATTCTCTGCTCTTCTTCTTTTAACTTAAACAAGCGCCTTCTAGCAACAATAGGCATAACCCTGTAGGGTAAAACACAAAAGAAATTTAGGGCTCTGGTTAGCCTTTGCAACAAACAACAGGTCACCCGTGGAGCTCTGAACTTGTCAGGTATCGGTCCCAAAAGGTAGCTCAGTGGATTCAGTCGGGCTTCTTATAATGGGAGGACTGGAAGGGTGGAGCGAATTTCCCTCACTTGCCAGTTTCTCTGAGCTGTGGGGAGAAAAAGAGGTGACATAGTTAGCAACAGCACCCCCTCTCACCCTGGTGGGTTATCACCTATCTCAAATGAGCCAGCAAGGAGATCTTTGGACATGCATGCGTGACATTGTCTTAAGGTTCTACTCTTGGTATGTTATCTATAACTAATTTTTAAAACTGTACATACTCTCCAGAAAGTAAATCGATTTGCATTGCCAGTGCTTTGCTTCCTTTCCTTAACTCTTTGGCTTTCAATTAAATTACTTTAATTTGAATAGAATCCACAGAAAGATAAATGTACAGTATTAACATCTTTTGATAGAAGTGCAACATTGTTAATCTTTCTTTATCTTAAATTTCACCTGAATAAATAAAATCTGTAAATCCTTACTCATATAAGTTTCCAGATTATTTAATTTTTACTCTTTTACAGTGTGTTGGTTAGATATTCATAATCTTACTTCAACAATTACACTTACTTATTTTTAAGAAAATTATCATAATGCACTGAGACTAAATTATGCAGGAGTTAACATGTGGTAAAACACAATTTGTTGTAAATACCCAAGACAACAAGACATGAAGAAAAACAATACTGAGTAAAAAACTTTTAAACTTATATAAGTTGTCCGTTGTTCTGGTTTCCAAAAATCTCTTTTTAAATCAAACAGGTGTCTAATAAATGAACAAAAACAGGTGCCTTAATTAGCAAAATAAGCTTTAGTTTATAAAACGGTGATCAGCTTAACACATGCAATCAATCAATTTAAATTGTTATTCCCCAAAACAAAATGTTTTCAGATTCAGCTGGCATGGGAAGCAAAACAGTGCTGCTTCACCCTATTTGCTTGTAGTAAGAAGTAGAGCCAGAAAGCAGGTGGAGATGTTTTTAAGAAGCACCAGCGCTAAGCCTAAGAGGGAAAAGCTAACAAGAGCTCTACTTCACCAAGAGTCTTCTTCACCATTTCATTTTTATAAAGCTGAAGCCTAATGCTATATGCAAACAGCAGAAAAAAAGAATAAAAACAACACAGCAAAATTAAACTCATAAAATAGTTTTGTGTATAGATATTTTTATTTGCATTCATGAACACAATAAAAATATAATTAGAATGTTTCTGTCAAGTCACATTTAAGTACAAAATTGAAAAGAAAATTAATTAAAATTCGACAATTTTGCACAATAACATTATATAATATATGTAATGTATAATGTATACAATATTCTTTTTAACATGAAAATAATTAGTCAATTTAATATTTTTAAATATATTTGTAAAGAAATATATATTCCTTAACTTACATACAACTTTTACAGTTTTGGTCAGTTCTTAATTTTTCATCCAAAACTTCATTTTGTGGGCCGTTGTTTGTACATCTTTTCTGATGCATCCCTATAAATCATCTAGCAGTAGTCCACCATCATACTGACTTCCCAAAGTCCCTGGTCCCCTTTTTCTAAGTCTTTGATATCCTAATTGAATCCTTCACCCTGCTCTTTACTAACAATTCCAAGATGTTCAGGCCAAAATTCTAAATGTGATTCCAAATAGTGAACTTTGTGAATTATGTTGATACCCAATGCCTTAAAATAAATAAATGTTTCTCAATTTCTTTATACTTTGGATTTTTAATGTTATCTAAAAACTTACAAATGACTTTTTTTCCCATGATACTCAAGCCTCTTATATTAGGTCGTTCATCGCATTATTAAATTCTGCATCAGAAATCAGTTTTCCAATATCAGGTCCAGAAAAAATGCAGTTTTTCAATTTAGCCTTAGAGAAACTGTTTTGCAGAAAATAATTGGTAGATAAAGAAGGTGCTTGAGCCATTATTAAAAATGACGTTGGTTATTTACATGAACTGGTGAAGCCCTATATGCTTTGTTCAATGCAACATGGCAAACTGAAGACATACAAACAGAACAGATTCCTTTAATCATCCATCCATCCATCCATTATCCAACCCGCTGAATCCGAACAGGGTCACGGGGGTCTGCTGGAGCCAATCCCAGCCAACACAGGGCACAAGGCAGGAACCAATCCTGGGCAGGGTGCCAACCCACCGCAGGACACACACAAACACACTCACACACCAAGCACACACTACGGCCAATTTAGAATCGCCAGTCCACCTAACCTGCATGTCTTTGGACTGTGGGAGGAAACCGGAGCGCCCGGAGGAAACCCACGCAGACATGGGGAGAACATGCAAACTCCACGCAGGGAGGACCCGGGAAGCGAACCCAGGTCTCCTAACTGCGAGGCAGCAGCGCTACCACTGCGCCACCGTGCCGCCCCTTTCCTTTAATCAACTAGGTTCAATTACAATAATCAGCATTTATATAAATGGTATATTGTAGAAACACCATTAATCATTTCGTAAAGTCCCAGATTAATTAAACACATTAAAAGTAAACATCTGGTTAAAAGAAATATGACTTCCTATATGTAAACTCTTATCAGAAAACAAAATATAAAGTTAAATGTTTTACAGCCATGCTGTCCGTCTGTTGTTCTCAGAGTGTACAGGTTATTGCAACTGAGGCTCTGTGGGTCTCGTGTGGGTCACCAGTAAGCGTACTTTAACTGTCAGTATGGAGTAGCACAAGTTGATCTTTCTATCATATACTGGATTATGCCACCAGTTGGTCACTTAAGCCAGTGTTTCTCAACCTCTAGGTTGCGAATCAGGTTGCCGTTGTTGGTTTGTGAGTGGGTTGCAGTAGCACTGCGCGATATGTTTACCCATTTCTGAGTGAGCTTGTTTCACCAACAGTGACCTCTGATCAGGTTCAATTCATCAAGGTGGGGCAGTTTGCAATTGTTACAAGTGGGTTGTGAATAAATTTGAAAAGGCAAATCTGAGGTGCAGGACCATAAAGGTTGAGAAACAATTTCACAAGGAAGGCAGTGCAGGACGAATACATAAGAATTAGCCATGTGGAGCAGCGCATTCCAAACAAACCTCATTAGGCCCTGAAGGAGTAGGAAAACATTTGAGACCCTGTGAAATAATAATAATAATAACAAAAAATGCATTACTGTGGCTGGTTTTGACAATTTATTGAACATTATTACCCTATTGCTTTCCTAAGGCCCTCAAGTACAAATTTGCCTCAATTAGGTCAGCTCTAAATCAGCACATGACTGTATATGATCTAATTTTTAAATATAAATGAACTGTTACAAATGTCAGGATGTTCCAAACAAATCCAAATATTTTTCACACACATACATACAACTGGCTCCATGTTTTGATAGGGGTTTGACAAACTGCTTCATTGAACCAAACCTAATATGAAGCAGTGGTAGCAGCACTTTATCTGGATCCACCAAGCTAGATCTGGTGTTTCTGGCACCAAGCTTCATCTTTTTTATAGCTGGCCATTCCTTCTGAACCCAATGTTAATTTTGCGGTCTGCTGTCCCATTTACAGAGAAAACATGGGGATTTTGTATGCCCTGACTGCTGGCCCAGTAAGATACACTGAACTTTCAGGTCCCCACATATGAACCAATGGTGCTCATTCTAGTTAATCTTCTTAAGAACATTTTCAAAGTTTTAAACATACATGTTTAATATTAGAAAATTTCAAAGTTAAACATATTATCATTAAAATAAAATATTGATATTAATTAATTATAGTACAAAACAATAAAAAAAGTAGAATTGATACCTACATGTGTTTTGTGAAAACATACTATGTAATGGAGAAAAAATGGTTTTCATTTTTGAATTCAGAATACACAATATATAAAAACCAAATGAAATAATAAAATATTTTTTTAACTGCATATCTGTGTAACCCTTCAGAGTCACACAGTAAAGAACGTCATGAAGATGGCACCAAGCTGTGCCAAAAAATATCAGGGAAACCAGCAAATGCTGGTGGCAGCAGGTACATGCTGGCAGTGAACAAAAGATAACAATAAATAAATAATTATATTAAGAAAAACAAAATATAGCTCTGGGCTAAAGCCATCAAATGTGAAACTTCGCACTACTGTAACAGACAATTCTGAACTACAGTAATGAAAGAGATCAACATGTAGTTTGTGAAACTAGTCACAATAGCACTAATGATAATTCTATACTGACTTCAACCATATTTAAATAACATTTTAAAATGAATGTGTATTTTTCTTTAAAAAGGGTGGCAAAGTCAAGGTGCTTGCTATTACCAACACTCTTCAATGTCTTTATTGACCTGGATATCAGAAGCACATTAAACGGTCCAGACTGCCAAATATATCAAGAAAAAAAATACAAGTAGAAAAAGTGCCTAATTTTGTCTATCTGAGTAGATTGCTGGACATTTTTTCTGCAAAGGTGACAAAGCATGGGATGACGCAGGGGTCTTACAGGTGTACAGAGCCACAGTCCCCTTAACAGTTGTATAAGGAGCCAAGGCCTGAACTTGCACTGACAATGACTATGCAAAACTCAATTCCTTTCAAATGAAGAAACTGAGAAGCATACATGGCAAGAAAAGAACTGAAAAAAGCAATGTGGCCCAATAAAGAGACAAGACCCTGGCCCCTTGAAGATATGGTGAGAAAGTGCTGGTTAAGGTGAGCCGTACACGTCAGGCAATTGGTTTGTTGATAGAATACCAAAGTATATCCTTTTCAGAACTCTTGAAGAAGGTAAGTTGACCAGAGGAAGACCCAAGAAGAACTGCATATCCAGACAACTTGAAATGTAATTGTGCTGTAGTCAATGTCACCAGAGATCAAATGAAAAGGTGGGACCCTAACTTCTGAAAGGAATAAATAGGTCACATTATTATTATTATCATGATTGTTTAATGGAATTTTTAACACATATGATGAAATATTAGATACAAGGATTTCTCTATGCTAAACTCTCATCCTACTCCACATATAAATTGCTATACAGCATTTTATTTTTTTTTCTGCCTTTACTTTTCTAACAAAAATAGTACACAGTTTTTGCTATACTAAAAACAAAAAGAACATTTCTGGCAAATGTCACTTATATTAGTGTATGTGTGACAGATTTGCGGCTGAACTTCAAAAAGGCTGTTCCCTCACAATCCTCATGCAACCCGACAGAGCTTTAGCAGTTTTGATAAGAAGAATGGAGATCTGCAAATTTGATATAGAGAGATATCTGCACACAGAGACTCAAGGCTGTCATGGTGGCCAAAGGGGCATCTAGTATATTCTGACTTGTAGGGGGTGAATACTTATGAGATCAATTATTTTGGATTCGTAATTAATTGATGGCACTATGCAGATATCTGTTTACATTTTGACATTAAAGAGTCTTTTTTGTTGATCACTTGTCATAAAAAATCCTAAGTAAATCCAGTATGACTTACTTTTATAATTTGCATTAGTATTGTCCGAATGAGAAAAATTCCAATATTGGTGAATACTTTTTATAATCTCTGTATATACTAAATATATAATAACTACCCACACTCTTTATTATTTTATATTACTACAATAGGTACAATGGTGGTGGCTCTGAGGCTAGGGATCTGCACTGGCAATCGGAAGGTTGCCGGTTCAAATCCCGTAAATGCCAAAAGGGACTCTGCTCTGTTGGGCCCTTGAGCAAGGCCCTTAACCTGCAATTGCTGAGTGCTTTGAGTAGTGAGAAAAGCGCTATATAAATGCACAGAATTATTAATATCTGTCCCTTTATGAGTGGAGCTCTAGAAATGGAACTGTGTACTCCTGCCAGAGCTTAGTGACTTGAAGTAGCTTTTTTTAATCTTTTTTTAGTATCGTCCAAATGTAATGGTGGGGTTGGCCAATACAGTGGCAGAGTAGTAAAGCAGTTGCCGGAAAGTGACAAGGTGAATGAAATAGTGTGACAAGGATTGACAAGCATCAGAGAAAACAATCACAAGAAACATTTAACATACTTTTTCTAACTTTTTTACACAAAGCACAATAGGGAGAAAAAGTTAGGTGTTTTTCTATGTGTTGAAAACACACGCATTACAAAGAAATTGGATTTTTTATGTAAGTGGAACAAGATCTGGTAGTATTAAAGTGAAATACTTAAGCTTTTATAAGTGCTCTGTTTGTCTAATATTTATACCTTGCAATTGTAAAGTGTCAGCTAATAACAGTAAATGCACCAAAAAGATAACACAACTTCCACTGAGGAACAAGCCTTTTTTAATTTCAGTCTGCAGTAACATTTAAGACATTTATTATTTTGATTATTATTAAATGTTGCCTTTATCTGTATATAACATAATTGTCAGATTTTTGGTCACAGTCTGCTTCTAAAAATTTCCCATGCACTTCTAAATTAAATAGTTCTTTTTCACACTGGTAGGGTCTCTTTAGGAGGCAGCTTTTGTACAACAGTTATTTGATTACTTTCAGGATTTAATTTAATTAGGACTACTAATATGGTCTGTCACCTCAGCTTTTATGCGACTTGATTTCAGTATTGGCTAAGATGAGAGATTTAAAGAAAAGTGTCAGATGCTGTACAGTCGGTGATAGAAAGCTGTATCACACTCTAGTAAAACAAAAAGAGACAGAAACGTCTCTTCAGATGAAAAAAACTTTGAATCAAGTTGTGCAGAAAACATTAACAACTTACAACGAAACCAGTACAACTTACACAATTTCATGAGTCAGAATAAAAATACATAAGAAGGACAAATCAAGGACAGATAAAAGTTTCATAAAACTAAAATGATGATTTAAAGTGTCTAAAATTATTTTAGCAGCATGATGTCGATGATTTGGGATCTTATAAGTTGGTCTGTAACCACTGGAATTAAAGATAGCTACAACAAGGGCTGTTGAGTCTGAGTTGGAATCAGGAGCAATTACTGGGGTTATTGGAGTAGAAGTCGGTAAAAATGTATCAACTCTGACTCTGACTAATAGTAAAATATAACATGCAAAAATTTCCAATTTCACATGTTCTAATTTGATTTAACTATTTTTTTCTTCTAGACTCATGATAAAAATATAGCTTCTTTTTTAATTTTGTAAGTTTAGTCTTAGGTTTAATGTCTAGTGTTTTTTTCTCTCCCTCTCTCTCTCTCTGATCCCTAAGGTGGCGACTGGAGGAGTCAGTTAGCTACACAAACAGTACACTACTGTGAGTGCTGCAGGATTTTGAACTGGCTTCATGATGCTTTTCTATGCTTTACTGTCCAGGCCGATGGTACTAGCCTGGTTCAGATTGAGTTGTTGGATCTTCAGATCTTCGTCTACTTGTTTGGACCACATTTTCTTGGGCACAGTCTACTCGGTGGGTTGCTGTCTCCAGAGGAGTCTTTGCAGTAGACTGTTTGAGCCCATTCTGCATATGTGGCCAAACCACATCAGCCTTCCTCTCTGGATTTATTTGTTGATGGCTGGTTGCTGTTGACATCTTGCTCGAATGGTTTAGCTGGTAATGTGATTGTGAAATGAGACTTCCAGGATCTGTCACAGACATTGCATTTGGAATACATTAAGGTTCATCAGATCCATTTTGAGGAAGGTCCCTGTTTCAGATCCATAAAGGAGGATTGGCAAGATCAAGGTCCGGAAGATGCAAAGTTTGATCTTCATGGAGATGTTGATTCTTTTCCACAGGCACCATTTCAGGGAAGCGAATGCCACAGCTGCCAGTCTGATTCTACTGTGGATGACACTTTCTTCTCCTGGACCAACAACCCTAGGTATCTGAAGTCCTGCACCTGCTAAATCTGGACACCCTTGAGGTGGACAGAGGCCTGCAATATGTCTGTTGTCAGCACCTTGGTCATATCCATAACGATTTTCAAGCCAGGTGATATCGTAGGGGATATCCGTGGCCTTGGCATCGTTGTCTGAGAAAATGGCACTTTTTGAGGTCAGTCACAAAGTGGTCCTTCTCATACTGTACTCCATTTTGTCCAGAAATGCTTTTCTTATGATGGCATTGATTACAATGTTGAAAAGCAGTGGAGAGGCTATGTCCCCTTGGTGGACTCTAGTCTAAATTGTAAATTCTTCAGATATTTGATTTCAAATACTCACCTGGCTGGTTGGACCACTGTATACTGTTTGGTGGAGTATGATGACTTTCGGGGGCATGTGTTCAATCTCCAATGATCTCCACAAGGCAGGCCAGTGAACACAGTCAAAAGCTGACTAGAAGTCGATGAATATGATGATGGTTTGATTCTTTCCTCCATTCGTTTATGAATGGGGAAGATTTGATCACAGCATCCTTGTTTGGGTCTGAATTCTGCCTGTTCTTCTCAGCTGGTCTTTTCCCAATGTTTTTGCAGCCTTGACTGGATTATCTTCATGAAGACCTTGCCAGTAATGGAAGGGAGGCTGATGCAACAATAGTACTTGCATTCCCAGCTCTTGACTTTCTTGTGGATGGGCATGACATTAGCTTTTCTCCATGTAACTGGTATTTGTTCCATGTCCAAGATGGTTTGGAAGAGTGAGTGAAGTCATTAGAGCAAGCAATGTCCCCCAGCCCCAGTCTGCAATGACGTGGTCCACTTCTTGTGCTTTGCCGTTCGTCAGTGATTGTGTAACTGCTTTCATTTCCTTGATCATAATCTCAGCCTCAACCATCGGGACCTGGGGGAATTAATGGGAGGTGGAGCTGCTAGTAGTCCCTAAGGTGGGTCACGATTGTACAACTCTTACTCAGTGTTTGAAAGCCTCAGCAACATTGCTACATCCTTTAAACCTGAACTTTAATAGGTTAGAGTGCTAAAATGTAGTTTGATTATTCACACTGGCAGTGATAAAATACCTTGTATTTTTATCTGTGCCTATTCAATCAACATAGCAAACAAATTAATATATTAGTCTAATTACAAATAGAGGACTCAGAGTTGGTGGTATCAGAAATTAAGGAGTCGGAGTTGGTGGTACCAACATTATGGTGTGGTAAGCATATGTGCATGGCACAGTAGACAGCGAAAGGAGTCATTATCATGGTGGCCTCCTGTACGCATGGCAGTTGGTTCAGAGATTGCCCTACGGAATACCAAGACACTTTTCAACCACTATCTCATAGCCCAGGTGCATACAAGTCACTTCATGGGGCTACTTTATTCAGGGCTTTAGACCTCCATCCATCCATCCATTATCCAACCCGCTATATCCTAACTACAGGGTCACGGGGGTCTGCTGGAGCCAATCCCAACCAACACAGGGCGCAAGGCAGGAAACAAACCCCGGGCAGGTTGCCAGCCCACCGCAGGGTGCATGCACACACACACACACACACCAAGCACACACTAAGGACAATTTAGAATTGTCAATGCACCTATCCTGCATGTCTTTGGACTGTGGGAGTAAACCAGAATACCTGGAGGAAACCCACGCAGACACGGGGAGAACATGTAAACTCCACACAGGTAGGACCCGGGAAACGAACCCGGGTCTCCTAACTGCGAGGCAGTAGTGCTACGGCTTTAGACCTGCACAGTGGATATTAGTAGGTACATATGGGAGAAGGTGATAAGCATGGGAGAGCAATTACAGTGATGTAAGCGAAGTTATGCAAGTTGCTAAAATATGCTGGGGCAAGTTTCCTGCCTGTTAATTTTGTGTGTGTCCAAACTGACTAGGAAGAGATACAGTATAATCATCTTAAGTTTAAAGGGATGTTCAGAATCATTCTCAGAAGTCAGAAAAAGGTCATAATCTGATCATTTTAATAACATTCAACCAAAACCAAAACAAAGGGCATAATTCAAAATCATAACCAAAACTATGTTGAAATGGAGTTAACCTGAAAAATCGTTTTTTTCAAAAACCCCACAAAAACCAAACTGAATTGAGGAATCAACAAGCAGACCAAATGTAAAAATGTTAAAAACAAAATGATCCAAATATTACAGAGACATTTGTAACTTGTTCTTAACAATTTTCAGTGTTTATTGCAACAAGTCCTAAAGAGTTTAGATAGAAAAATTAGCCTTGTTTACAACAATAATATTATTGTCTTCTTCTCAGGCCAACAATAACATCTTCAGGATATGGATAGTATCTATAGTACAAGAGGCTCAAATAATGGTCATTTTCAACGGGTGCCACTGAACAGTGTGTCTGCCTGGGGGGTTGCCAACTGGGATCCCAAGCTGTTTCGTCATATGGTGGGTGCGGCAACGCGCTGTACTATAGCATGCTCCCCAGGGTTAGATTGAGTCATCATTAAAGTGTTGGTAACAGAATTAATCATTTCTGTTGCTAGGTTGCCATTTGTGGAAGGAGAAATATAAACATTAATAAGGATGATGCAATTCATCTCCCTGTGCAATTAACATGGATGAATTCCAACAGCCGGAATTTCAATGTCTGAATGACAAACTGTAGTTTTAACTCTAGCATGCTCCATTTAACACCATTCCTCATTCACATAGATGAACAGAGTCACATCTACCTTGTATATCAGGGATTTGGGGAAAGTCCTGGCAAAGCTTAGCCTTGTCACATTCAAAGATGTCCAAGGCATGCTGCATTGGTCTGTTCCACCTAAGCTTAGTAAGGAAAGCCTGTGGTTCATGAAAGGTATGTACCTGATTTACTCCTTTAATACCTTGACTGATGTTTTGGTGGTTGCCACAGGAGATTGAAGCCCTTGTTGATGATATTTTTGGTAGCATAGTGGAACTCCATCCACAAGTATGTGTAGGATTACTTCAAGAAATGCCACACATTTCACCAACGGTCCTTGAAACTATATTCTACAATTTTCTTTGAACTCATGGAGACGTTAGGCTTTGATCTGATAGGGAGTTTTCTTTCAGTTAACAGCAAGAAGACTATTTTGACAGTAATAGTCCATTACTTCACAAAATTGCTTGTCAGATGCTAAAACCATGGGGTGTTAAAATGATCCTGTAGTAGTTTCCACTGGCAAGTCTTCACCTCCCTTAGCCATGTTGTAATGTACTCCTGGCTTATACCATACTTGTCCACAGTATTAACATATTTCTGAAGTAACATAGGTAACACTATACATCTTCATTTTTATTAGTCCTTTTTAATATCAGTTGGCCGGTCATTGCTTAATTTACTCTTCAGCATGATAATCTTCATTACATTGCTAACTTGCAACCCATTTTGTTCAACTTGAAGAATCGCAACCCATTAATACAGTACAATGGAAAATTAATGCCTGGTATTTTTATCATCTGAAAAGATTACTTTTCTATAATCAGCAATACCTCAAAAATGTTCACGATATAACAGCAATAGTTAATGCTAGATGACCACTGCACTAATAAAGCTGCCACTAACAATCCTGAATAACCGTAAGCCTTCTAGACATGTAGGTATATCTCATTGCTTACTCATGAATGTTGTTTCCTTTTTCTTTTAGATTAATTTTGTGACGGAGGAGGAATTTGAATTTTACTACTAGTTAATACATTCCAAACATAACTCAAAATTAATCAACAGAAAGACTTTTAGAATCTAGGTAAAATGATTTTCATTTTCATTTTTGCCCTCTTGTGGTTAGTACTGGACCAGCCAGTTTAGACAGAAAATGCAAAGACAAAGAGAAATGTTATTTTAATTTTGTATGCTTAATAATAAAAATAGAAATGTTCTCCTTAAATCACATTTTTTTACTTTTAAATGCAAATCTAGTGGAAGCCTGCAGAGAAATTAATATATATACATCTTTTTCTTTGGCTTCTTTTAGCATTCATTAATGGGTATCAAGTGGCCAAATGATCCTCAGAAGTAGATTTTTGTACAAACTAAAAGAAAAATATCCACCCCCAAAGCACCTTATTTTCACCCACAGTGCTTAATGGTCTGTTTATCTTTTGCCAGAGCTATAATGCCATTTGATGTCACCTTTCCTTTTATCAGAACTACTGCATGGGGGTGATGAAAGTTTTGTCTTTCCTTCACAGCCTGCAATACTAATAGGTTCATTATCAACCCATTTGCTCTGTTTCTTACTTTCCTGAGGCAATATATAGGGAAATACAAGCTTCTGCCCACTGTTTAGTTAATCTTGCTTTTCAGGAAGGGCAACTCAAGTTAAACTTATTTTGTCCAATTTTTGATTACAGTGCTATTTTAAAGTGATGTGAAATATCAGATCCACAAATAAAATAATATGTTGAATGAATGTAGAAATGTTAATGACACATCTGATATAGAAAATCAGGTTCATAAATATTTGGACAGAGACAACTTTTTTCTAATTTTGGTTCTGTACATTACCACAATAAATTTTAAATGAAATAACTCAAGTGCAGACTTTCAGCTTTAATTCAGTGGGTTGAACAAAAAGATTGCATAAAAATGTGAGGGAACTAAAATATTTTTTTAACACAATCCCTTCATTTCAGGGGCTCAAAAGTAATTGGACAATTGACTCAAAGGCTATTTCATGGGCAGGTGTGGGCAAGTCCGTCGTTATGTCATTATCAGTTAAGCAGATAAAAGGCCTGGAGTTGATTTGAGGTGTAGTGCTTGCATGTGGAAGATTTTGCTGTGAACAGACAACATGCGGTCAAAGGAGCTCTCCATGCAGGTGAAAGAAGCCATCCTTAAGCTACAAAATCAGAAAAATCCCATCTGAGAAATTGCTACAATATTACGAGTGGCAAAATCTACAGTTTGGTACATCCTGAGAAAGAAAGCAAGCACTGGTGAACTCAGCAACGCAAAAAGACCTGGACATCCATGGAAGACAACAGTGGTGGATGATCGCAGAATCATTTCCATGGTGAAGAGAAACCCCTTCACAACAGCCAACCAAGTGAACAATACTCTCCGGGGGTAGGCGTATCGATATCCAAGTCTACCATAAAGAAAAGACTGCATGAAAGTAAATACAGAGGGTGCACTGCAAGGTGCAAGTCACTCATAAGCCTCAAGAATAGAAAGGCTAGATTGGACCTTGCTAAAGAACATCTAAAAAAGCCAGCACAGTTCTGGAAAAACATTCTTTGGACAAATGAAACCAAGATCAACTTCTACCAGAATGATGGCAAAGAAGGCGTGGAACAGCTCATTATCCAAAGCATACCACATCATCTGTAAAACACGGTGGAGGCAGTATGATGGCTTGGACGTGCATGGCTGCCGGTGGCACTGGGACACTAGTGTTTATTGATGATGTGACACAGGACAGAAGCAGCCGAATGAATTCTGAGGTGTTCAGGGACATACTGTCTGCTCAAATCCAGCTAAATGTAGTCAAATTGATTGGGTGGTGTTTCATGATACAGATGGACAATGACCCAAAACATACAGCCAAAGCAACCCAGGAGTTTATTAAAGCAAAGATGTTGAAAATTCTTGAATGTCCGAAGCCAATCACCTGATCTTAACCCAATTGAGCATGCATTTCACTTGTTGAAGACTAAACTTCAGACAGAAAGGCCCACAAACAAACAGCAACTGAAAGCCGCTGCATTAAAGGCCTGGCAGAGCATTAAAATGGAGGAAACCCAGCATCTGGTGATGTCCTTGGTTTTCAACCAAGTATTAGAAATTAACATTTTATTTCCATTTATTTTATTTGTCCAATTATTTTTGAGCCCCTGAAATAAAAGGATTGTGTTAAAAAAATGCTTTAGTTGCCTCACATTTTTATGTAATCATTTTGTTCAACCCACTGAATTAAAGCGGAAAGTCTGCACTTCAACTGCATCTGAGTTGTTTCATTTAAAATTCATTGTGGTAATGTACAGAACCAAAATTAGAAAAAAATTGTCTGTCCAAATATTTATGGACCTAACTGTAGAACAAGTTACATTATACGGTTCATAGTAAATTTAAGGCACAGAAACAGGTAACCAAAGCAATCAGAATAGAAGTCATTGTGAAGTTAAAATCTAGAATTTAAAAAAGTCATTTGAAGCCAAAGTATCGAATTTGATGTGTTAACCAATGACATGTGGAGAGGTACAAACTGAGACTGTAATGAAAGGTATAAAGGAATAAATCAAGCTGACATTAAACTATCCAAACAAAACTACCAAATTATCACAGAGCTTTGTATCATTCCATGATGAAGAGGCTTTTATGTCCCTAAGTTTATGGATGTTGCACTTTTAGTATGCTTACACCTAAAACTGAGTGCCATCCTGATTCACCTATAGATTCAAATGGAACAGAATCATTCCCCAAGTCTGGAGGTGGCAAATCAGTACCTCACTTATTTTAACATACACACAGTGAAGGGTGGAGACCTTGGGCAATGAGATTTGAGTAAGTGCAAGACAAATCCAGATGAGGTTTTTGGGAGGCTGAAAATTACTTAAGTTATTGGGAAGGTATGAGAAATTGAAAACCTATGAATATCTTCTAGATACTGAATAATATGATATTTCATATTTGGGTATCTAGAAAGAGTTTATGTTACTGGATGAAAAGATGTCCTCAACATATCTTCGAGCTGCAGAAAGAAAACTTTGATTATTGCTTAATTATTCCTTATTACAATATTAATTATTCCTTATTGTTCAAGGATAATGCATAGATTAATTGGAGTTACTATCTAATAGAAACCATAGCCCTACTGGAACATTTTAACATACTGTACAGGAAACACAGATATCATGAGAGATGTGAAAGTGAAGAATGGCGTGACTAATGTGATTTCAAGTTTTTGGGGATTTACATGCTGGGAATGTTCATGATAAACACCACAACTGACACTGTAGTGTTGAAACTGAGCTGCCAGTTAATTACTAAGTGGTGATGAGTTTATATTGATTCCTAGAGTATTATGTTGGATAAGTGCCTTTGCTTGGACTGAGTTCAACCCTCCCCTCCAAAAGATCATTCCTGTTTTCAGAAAGAGGGATCAGATTGTGTGTTCCAATTAATGAAGTATCACACTGCTTAGCTGCCTCATGAGAAACCAATGCCGGGGAACTGGAATGTATATTTTAGGTTGTGATCCAAACTCTGTTACAAGATGCCATACAAATGCTATCCTGACTGTGGCA
The DNA here is from genome assembly GCA_026402145.1 of Polypterus bichir lapradei. Lineage (NCBI taxonomy): Eukaryota > Metazoa > Chordata > Cladistia > Polypteriformes > Polypteridae > Polypterus > Polypterus bichir. The sequence goes on along the minus strand of JANRMT010062848.1, from coordinate 23,213,073 downwards.
CAGTGGATACATTCTTTGCTCTTGAATGCAAAGTGACACTTCACAGCCAATACTTGAACTGTTACACCCTGCCTTTTTCAAGCATGAGGCTGCACCTAAAGAGGACAGAGCAGGTTATTCTTTATGGTGATTTTTTTTAGTTATTTTGTTAAGACATGTCCTTTTACTGTCATCAATGCCTAGCAATTTTTCTCTGTTATGTGTCTTGTGTTTTGGTTTACAGCATGATTCTGTTTCACATCCTCATTTTTATTTACTTGATTATAGTCTTCCAGATAACAACCTTGTCTTATATATTGACTTTTCCAAACCATCTGCCGTTTCCATAATAATACAAAACCTCTGCAAAATACTGCAAAACATTTGATGCTATTCTCTTTAATTGACTATGATTTGAAGCAATTTCTTCTGGTACAAGACTATTAATCGCCTTGCAAAAATGCAAAATGTTGTCATTTGCCTCCCAAGAGAAACCTCTAAGAAACATAGCTAAGAGCAATCTGATGCTAAAATAACTCAGAATCCACATCAACCCCAAAATCTTCAACTTAAAGCTGACAGGGGCTAAGTACCTGGGTTACGTATTTGGAGTAGGGCAGGTCAAGCCACAGATGTCCAAGTTCACCACGATTCAGAGATGGTCCTGGCTGAAAATTCAAAGGCAAGGGCAGATTTTTACATATATTTGTGCCCCACTTCTCTGAACATGGAAGGAAAGCGCTAACTATATGGTATGGCCTTTTTATGCTGATAAAGCATTTAATGACCTCAGCAAGGCCTTAGTATATGAGTCTATTTTACTCATCCCTAGTTTCTCTTTTCATTTTCTACTCCTGACAGACCCAATTTGACACTGGTCTTGGTGCCATGTTAAGTCAGATCATCAACAGCACTGAGCACCCTAAGTAAGAAACTGCTGGATCAGGAGAGAAGATACACTGCAATGGAGAGACAGAGACAGACAGAAGCCCTACAATTAAGTGTGCTTTTATACAGATGGTATATTATCTTCAATTGGAATTCTCTCTAATCGTAGACCATGTCTGGTTTCAGTGGATGACAGCCTAAAAACATGTGAGTCCCCATGTCATCTGGTGCTTCCTGGACCTACGGATTTAAAGATATAAAGTAGAATATAGAAAAGGACTCTCCACTCCACTTCCAAATCCAAAATCTCACTATTGGGCTTACTGTGACCTTTACTGCAGACCTGAGCAGAAGCACTGTCAACTTTGTGAGCATGGTGAGTCTCTTACAGTGATCAAAAGAAAGAACCACAGAGGAGTGATTATAAACTGACACAGTTGCTTAAGCACACACCTGCTCCTTATTCTGACCAGACAGAAAGAAAATCCCTGGTTGAAGAACCCTGAGATCACTTCTGAGATTATCAAAGCCTGTCTTTCCACTTCCCTTTGCCTTTAAGGACTTCAGAATAAGAAGTTACTTTGACTGAAACGCTTAGAGAAAAATCTTATGACCCCTTAGAGCAAACCATTACACACTATTTATGCCTTTAAATAAATCACTAGTTATTTCACCATTAAACAGGATATCCAGGATGGAACTCAAACCCTTTTTACATCCCCATCTGCTTTTTTCCTAACATTCAAATTCAATACTTTATACTTTATAGAGTGTGCAGAATACTCTGTCTACAAGTCCTTGCTTAGTTATTTGAGCAGAACTGGGCTAACACTATATACTGTACAGTGGCCCCACAAAGGCAGCGCACTGTTTTCCCAACAGCAAACCATTGATCAGCAAAGAGCTGAAATCCTAACTGAATATGAAGAAGAGTGTCTTCAAGTCTAGAGATAAGGATGAAATCAAGTACTAAGAAGACTCTGGTCTTTCGATGTGTGCAGCCTTCTGCTTTGTTCTTCTAGTCCATAGTAGCCAGTGTGGTGTTCTATGCTGCCGTCTCCTGAGGAAGCAACCTGAGCACAAAAGAAGCACAATGCCTAATGAAACCTATAAGGAAAGCCTGCACCATGACAGGGCGAATCTTGAACACAATAGGAGCTGCTGTGGAAAAGAGGATGATGGCAAAATTGTACTTTAAACTCATTCCACTATTTTATGCTAAGAAGTTCCTCTGAGGGTGTTTTCTGCCCATTGCTACAAGGTAACTCAGTGTTTCCACCTGATGTACTCATTAGATTTATTTATTGATTGATTGGCTGTATTATCTGTCCTTTGAGCTTGTATTCTTGTTTTTTGTGTTTCTGCTGCCATATACATTTGAATTACCCCACATGAATAACAAAGTTTTATTTTATCTAATCCAAGGGTGCCCAATGCATCGATCGTGATCGACCGGTAGATCGCAAAGGTAGTGCAGGTAGATCGCGTTGCATTCAAAAACATTTTTTTTTAAACATTAGTCTATCATATTGCCTCCCTATGGCATTTGCCACTTGATTTACATACAGGGTAGCCAGTCTGAGATCTCCTTTCTTCTAACACGCTGATCATCCCGCACGCACGATCAAACGTGCAAGCTACTGCAAAACTCTGGCTGTGATCTAGTTAGCCTTCCAATTTATATCGACTAAAGAAGGGATTTAAAAAAAAATTGTTTGGGGAGGGTTTGGGCTTTATGTGGAATTAGAAGAGGATTTTTTTCTCTCACAATGTCACAATCGAAGTGCGTTTGTCTGATCTGTCAATCTATCATTGCTATTCCAAAGAAGGAAAATGTGGAAAGGCACTTTCGAACTGTTCATAAAAACTACGAAACTGACTTCCTTCCGAAAAGCGATCTGAGAAAGAGAAAAGAGAGGGAACTAAAATCGCAGTTAATCGGACAGCCACCATTTTTCACTCGGCTGAATTCAAGAGCTCCTTGACTGCATTATTCGGCTCTACTTATTTATGCGAGTCAGCCTTTTCCCACATGAAGATTATTAAATCCAAATACTGTAGTGTCCATAAATGTATTGAACTGTTATTGTGCCATAAAGGTTATTCAGTTATGCAAGGTACGACAACATATATTTTATGTATAAAGTATGCTCAGTATATATATATATAATATATATATATATATATATATATATATATATATATATATATATACAGTATATAGCATTTTTAATGTAGGTAGATCATTTCGACCTGGTCATTTTAAAATTAGCTCGCAAGCCGAAAAAGTATGGGCACCCCTGATCTAATCTAATCTAATCTACTCTAATATGACCTTCATTACTCAAGCAAACCATTGCAGGAACACAATGGCCATAACAAAGATTATGTCTCTTTATTTTTTATCCTCTAAATCATGACAGAATTTCATTGCAACAGCAGACTGGAAAGCTTACCTTGTAATTCACTATTTATTCTTTTGCCACATCAAGATTGGACTGTACATTCTTTGACAAAGAATTTGCCTCATGATGAGAGTGTAAATTTTTACAGGAGTTCAAAGGTCGAGGCTAGTGAGTTGTGTGTGCTCTATTGGCATTTTGTGGTCAATATTTTCATATTAATTGATACTGTGAACTAAACTACACTGTTAATTTCCATACTCATGATAGACTACAGAATACTTCATGCCATAAAAATATGTTTTTGTTTTTGTTTTTTTTTTAGGTTGGCAGCATGCACTGATACAGTGTGTTGCTGCACCCGTCAAGTGACAAACCACCTCAGAATATCAATTTAGGACCCAAGTGTAGCCTTGCAATGGGTGGCACCTCAGCACCACACTAGTTTGAATGGAATGGAACAGTGTGAGGTTTTTTATGTATGGATGTTGGGACAGACAGCCAGGACGCCCAAAGACTGGAAAGATGAGGGAAGACAGCTATTTTGGGAAATTGCCTCCCCCAAGAAGCTAGATGGTGACTTCTCTGCAGCATAGCAGATTCCTACAGGGCACCATGGAATCTGGAGTTCGGCTTCACAGCCCTACTGGGGACCGTGGGTGCCACCAGGAGATGCTGCAGGGGGACCTGGGAGGTTTTACTGTCTGCATATCCTGGAAGTACTCCAAAGTTACAGGGTTTGAAGCCCCGAAGTACTTCTGGGCTGAAAAAAAGGCAAGTTCTCCATCTGAACCGGAAGTACTAGCAAGTCACATGGGTGGAAGGGCAGAAGTACTTCCGGTTCAAGGACTATATAAAGGACTGCTGGAGACCCAGTAAGTGAGCCATAGTCGGGAGGAGAGATTAGTGATTATTATTGTGCTTATTAATTGTATTTATGGTGGCTGTGATGCTGGAAAGCATTGTGGAAGAAGAAAACAGAATTAAAATACAGTAATCCCTCGCTATATCGCGCTTCGACTTTCGCGGCTTCACTCTATCGCGGATTTTATATGAAAGCATAACTAAATATATAACGCGGATTTTTCGCTGCTTCGCGAGTTCTGCGGAGAATGTGTCTTTTTACTTCCTGTACATGCTTCCTCAGTTGGTTTGCCCAGTTGATTTCATACAAGGGACGCTATTGGTGGATGGCTGAGAAGCTAACCAATCAGAGCACGCAGTCAAGTTCTCCTGACTGAGAAGCTAACCAATCAGAGCACGCAGTTGAGTTCCTGCGTGCTGAATGCAGTGTTAACCAGGAAGTCTCGTCTCGCTCATTCAGCATCAACGTGTTTCGCTGTGTAAAGAGTTGTGCTCTTTTGTGTTTATCTTTGTGCATAGTCAAGCCCTTCATTATGGCTCCAAAACAATCTGCTACTGCTTCAGGGGCCGTGCCCAAGCGCAAGAAGAAGATGTTAACGATTGCCGAAAAGGTAAACGTTTTGGATTTGTTGAAGGCTACGATTCTTTTTATTTAAAAAGTAGGAAAGGAATATAAGATCTACGGCCGCAGTGTCCTTTTAACCAGGGTGCAAAACGAGTTGTAAGTGGATGTAATAAGGCAGTAGTCTGGATGGAATCTGATTTAGGGATTTGGATTGAAGACTGCTGGAAGAAGAACAACGGCAGTGCTACACACTCGCCTGAAGTGGCTCCTTTACAAGGGCTGTAACGCTCTCCTTTGTTGTGCAGTAAAATTAAACTCATTGTTATCGGGCAAGTCATCGTGTCATTGTTGGTGAGTAACCATAATTAATTTTCTTCTTACAGTGCTTAGTACATGTACGTACGTTTAGTGTCACTGTACACACATTTACTGTATACTATTTTTCTTGCATTGTACGTATTTATTGCTGGTGGCCTGTCTATCGTAATGGCTGTAACATATGTGATATCGCAGACACTCAATATCTTTAAAATAATATTTAGGTTTTACTGTATATAAACAGTGTGTTTATATACATAATTTCAATGAATCTTACCTAATATCTAAGAGAATACAAAGGGATTATGCTGTATAACTCTGCGGGGAATATTTATAAACAGTGTGGGAGAGTTTATAAGGGCTTAAAATATATAAAAATAACCATACAAACATATGGTTTCTACTTTGCGAATTTCCACCTATCGCGGGGGGGGTCTGGAACGCAACCCCCGCGATCGAGGAGGGATTGCTGTACTTCTTTGTGCTTTTATTCTGTGTCCTGAGTGTCTGTCTCTTGGGGCAACAGGGACGTCTAGCGTCTACAATGTACAAAAATCAAGTGAGACATAAATTATCTAGTTTACGTCTAGGGACATTTCATGGTTTCATTTACCAGTTTGAAGATTATAATGTTGTGTTCTGTTTTATCTACTTAAATTTTAATATACAAAATTAGAATCATTCTTTCATCACTTCTGTCATGAGGTATAACTGCAATAAGTGAGTAATTATATTATTGAAGTACTAGCAGAATACCCGCGCTTCGCAGCGGAGAAGTAGTGTGTTAAAGAAGTTATGAAAAAGAAAA
>JANRMT010062848.1:23184455-23197249 GCA_026402145.1 Polypterus bichir lapradei | reverse complement strand
TATATATATATATATATATATGTGTGTGTGTGTGTGTATGTAGATATGTAGGTATATGTTTATATATGTGTGTGTGTGTATGTATATATATGTATTTGTGTGTATATATGTGTGTGTATGTAGTTATGTGTGTATGTATATGTATGTGTATATATGTAGATATATATATATGTATATATGTGTGTATATATATATATATTATATATATATATATATATATATATGACAGCAACACTCATCACTCACAACAGTGACAATCATGTTACGTTATATTCAAAATGTTTCATTTTCTTTTTCATTACTTCTTTAACACACTACTTCTCCGCTGCGAAGCGTGGGTATTTTGCTAGTATAGAGATACGTAACGACCCAGGGGCGCTGAGATTCGCACTATCAAAGACAGCGATTTATTTATTTGAAGTAGGGAAGCCAGGATACCACCCAGCCTGGTCTAACAAGCACCCCTAACATAGAAACACCACTTTGAGGTAAAAATGTAGCATCTGTGTATTAAACAAACAATTTATAAACACAAGACATACAGTATATACAGATATTTCCAAAATCGCTTCCTCATGATGACGAACTATAAACAGTAAAATGCACACTAACACAGTTCAAAAACACAGTCCTGCTTACCAGATGAAGTGGATGGTAAAGCACAGACAAATGTCGAAGTGAACAACTATAGTGAATCCACAAATCCTGCACAACAAAGGGAGCAGGCCTCACAAAACCCACACACAATGCCAGACTTGTCCTATTGTAGGAATGGGCCCACTGGATTGCCAGCATCCCAGGCATCCGAGCCCCAACTCAACAGGCAGGCTTCAGATCTGCTTTGGCCCTAAAATGGGGAAAAGTCTTTAGAAGTTCAAAATTTTGAATTAGTGTAAGATGCCCTAATTTGGGGGTGTACATAAGAAATGTACTTATTTACTTCATGTGGTGTAAACAAGAATTGCTACATCAAAGATTGAAAATATCAAATTGTGTGCTTCAATTTAAATATTTAAAGTCTATGTATTCTAAAATGTAATAAAACAATTTTCATTTTTCACCCTCTGATAGAGATCAATGGGAGGTTAGATCCCTAATAAAGGGTCAAAAATAACATCTATTCATTATTATTGACCTTGAAATACAGCAGTCCAAAACGATACCTTACATGGTTATGTTTGAATTTTGGTATTTTTAACCTTCTGGGATTAATGTTTAGAGGGTTAGGACCACGATTAAAGAATTAAATATGAAAAATTTGATCATATTCTTGATCAGACAACTTCTTCTTTCGGCTGCTCCCGTTAGGGGTTGCCATAGCGGATCATTTTCTTCCATACCTTTCTGTCCTCTGCATCTAGCTCTGTTACACCCATCTAAATGACATAAATAACACTCCACATGCCTGTATTATCTATCCCCATTTTTTCAAAGTTTTGTGAAAAGGATAAATTTGACCTCTCGTAACTGATTAAGGGGTGAACCCCAGGGATCAGTTGATGTCACAAGCACAAATTCAAGTGTTTCTGATTATTTCTGCTTTAGATACCTATTGGTTTATTCTTTATCATAAGGGTGTAATTTGCTACACAAAATATGGTCCAAAAATGGCTTAAAAATGAGTGTTTTTGAATCTAGAGAGACATAACTAGGGGGAAACCCAAAAACCTTGACGTGTTGCATAACTAGACATCACGACAAGTCAAACAATACATCATATTTAGTTGTTTTTTTATAGTGGTGAGTTAGGCACCGGATAAAGAAAACTAAAGTGTTTTCAAAGCGCTTATAAATAATTCTTATGAACATAATAATACCTTAAGTCATTATGAAGAAAGACAGGAGGATCACTGTAAACATCAGGCCCACAAAAACAAAATAAAGTATTTATAATTAAACAGTTTGTTTAAATAAGATTAAACAATCAAGTATCGCAAAAGGTAAGTCGGAGAGGAAGAAGCAAGAATTTAAGCTTTGCTGAAAAGACCAAACCTTCAACAAACAAATCAAATTGCAAAACAAAGACAGCACTTTAAAAAAGAGTAGGTGTTTAAATCTAAGTAATCTAGGAAATCCACAAGAATATCTTAAATTACAAAACAAGATGATGGAACACAGTCACTGTACTGAAAAGTCTCTTTTTATATGGCTGGGTCACCCCCATTGTGCATCATCTGGTGGTCCATTCTCCTTGGCTTCCACTTTAAGGTAGCAGGCTGAATAGTTAAAACTAAGACAACCATTAGTAACATAACACAAATTAAATAATTCCACACACATAAAGAAAAATATGATTTTATGCAAAGGGAAACCAAAAACATAATTAATGAGAGACAGAAACTTACTAAACAACAACACAAATATTACAATAAAGAAAACTTTATTTGAGCCAGGAACAAAACCCTAAACTATGAAAATAACCTGCTAGAAAAATTATAACTTTGTCTAACATCAACATGAACATCTGACACAGATCTGCAGGGGAAGGAGCGTGCTCCATGTGACAATGACTCCAAACAAATAAAAGTTGCAGCAGTTCAATTGATGAGCAAAAGAACATACATCCAGAAAAGAACTGTAATCCTTGTGGGTGATAATATTATAATTACAAACAGTACGTTGGGATAAATGTTTGCTGTAACTTTGTAGTAAAAAGAAATAAAAATAAAAAAGATTATCTTCTTCTGTCCAGCTAGCATCCTTTTAAATTGAGCATCTTAACAGGTAGCTTCCCTGTAACAGCTGCGCAGCAGTCTGAGGAAGTCTGGTGGTGCAGTGACCCTGCTGCATGCTGGGAGATGTAGTTCCTCTCAGGTAGCACTGCTACAAATATGCAGAAATATGTATGCATATTTCTAAAGCCATCAATACGACACATTGATTCATTTGTTTTCTGTACCCAATTTCTCAGGTAGAAACCACAATTCTGTCTCTTGGCACAATTACCCATGTGCCTACACTCATTCAAATTGAGTCAACTGAGATTTGCCAATCAAAATACTTTTGGGATATGAGAGGAAAAGCAGACTAAAACAAAACTCAGACAGTTGCAGAGAACAGACAATGACTGTTTCTTAATACATCTCCTGTACAATGGCATATAGTGTATAGCATATAAATGTAGCACAATTAGGAACAATTGAAACAAAAAAAAGACAATTATGTAATTAGGAAAAGGTTACTGTATTCAATATACTGTAAGATTATGACAATCCTTTTTTTTAAAGACAAATAATTGGTTAATCAAAATCCTGTTTTGAATGTACCTTCAAGTTAAGTGAAACTGTAAATAACATGTTATTTCTTGTCATTTCAATAAAATGTTAAAAAAAAATGGCTTCTCTGTTTATTGAATATTTAATGTAATTTAAAAGAAAACCAATGACAAACAAACACCTCTTCATGGAAGCATCTGAAAGTAACACAACATTCTTGATCTCAATTAACCGAATTCATTCTTATACAAGTCACATAGGAACTCACAACTCCTGATACGATACTGGCCCACTCATAGAAAAACCCACTTACTCAGGCTAGTCTGTAAATGCTAGCACACATATCTTTGAGAAAGAAAAACCCCAACAGACACAGAGCAGACATGCAAACCAAGTGAAGGATTAAACTCACGGCGTTGGATCTATGAGGCAAAATCACCACACCGTTGTATCTGAAAATAAATCAAACTAAAGTCACAATGGCATATGTTTGTATCAGATTTGTACCACATACGAAAGTTGATCAATTCCTTTCTGAAAAGGTTTGATTCCATGTAGTTTTTTGCTATTCTTATTTCTCTAAAGAGAATAGATCTGCGACATATATGAGTGAAAAACTGGAAATGATCTGCAGCATGAAAACAGGCTGAATGTACTTTAATGGACAAGGTTGAAAAAGGAAATGCTTGTTTTCCACAGGTCAGTACTGCTGCTTTGTTGGTTTAAGGACTTGTATTTGATTGTGGCTAATCACTTTGACAGAAGGACAAGGCTTGTTGATTCTTTTATATACCACTTTAAAAGATACATACTGAAAATACTTTTGTTGTAGTTCATGCTTGGACCCTTACAATCCCCTTCTTTATTTTTTTCTATGGTTTTCCTGAAAATCGACACCAGTGCTCTCAATTGCTCATCCCCATTTTTTAAAAACAATATTCATTCCTCTTCTATACCTTGCATTATGTTTTATAGTGCTTTTATTTTTAAATTTTATTTTTTTCTAATTTAGGAATTTTAATTATATATACAGTACAGGCCAAAAGTTTGGACACACCTCCTCATTCAATGTGTTTTCTTTATTTTCATGACTGAAGGCATCAAAACTATGAATGAACACATGTGGAGTTATGTACTTAACAAAAAAGGGTGAAATAACTGAAAACATGTTTTATATTCTAGTTTCTTCAAAGTAGCCACCCTTTGCTCTGATTACTGCTTTGCACACTCTTGGCATTCTCTCGATGAGCTTCAACAGGTAGTCACCTGAAATGGTTTTCACTTCACAGGTGTGCCTTATCAGGGTTATTTAGTGGAATTTCTTGCTTTATCAATGGGGTTGGGAACAGCAGTTGTGTTGTGCAGAAGTCAGGTTAGTTGGACGATCATTTATTTTTCAACAGGACAATGACCCCAAACACACCTCCAGGCTGTGTAAGGGCTATTTGACCAAGAAGGAGAGTGATGGAGTGCTGTAAATGGTCATGAAAATAAAGAAAACACATTGAATGAGGAGGTGTGTCCAAACTTTTGGCCTGTACTGTATATATTGTGGGGTACAGCCCGGACACAGACAGGCAGACATGTTGTTATACCACACACGTGTTTATTTACAATACTTATTTACAAATAAGTGCACTAACCCAGTGCCGCAGCACCAATCACCCCTTCAAGTCCTGGCCACACGACAATGCCTTGCTCAGTCCTCAGACCGCCTCCACTCCTCTCCTCCGAGCTCCGTCCACTTCCACCCGACTCTTGCTGTCGACTGGAGGGAGGCGGCCCCTTTTATGTACGCCCGGATGGGCTCCAGGTGCTTCCTGAGGAGCTTCCGCCGACACACCCCCGTGTGGCGGAAGCACCAACTGTGTAGCCGGAAGTCCTCCGGGTGTTCCTGCTCCTCTTCCCCCCAGCACTTCCTGGTGTGGCGGAAGTGCTGGGCTCCAGGTTTCTTCAGGCACCGGGGCGCCGCCTGGCGGTGGCCACGGGCCCCTACAGGGCTGGGATTCCAAGCCCCTTCCCCGAGGCCACCAACAAAACCAAGGCGGTTGCCCCCTCGTGGTCGGAAGGAGGCACCAGCCCTCCCCTGGTCCCCTCGGGCGTCCCGGCTGGGCTCCACTCCCAGCTGCCCGTGACAATATATATATATATATATATATATATATATATATATATATGAATGTCTCTTCCTTATGGACCCCACAGCTACAGGATTATCTTTTTGTCTTTCTATCATAAATCACAATCATGAATTCTCTATATACTAATCTTTTACCCATTACTAAAATTCCCTTCTGGAGAGATTTCAACAGTAATATCTGATCATAAATGAAACAGTTTCATTTACTTCTGCTCAGTTCGCATGTCCCTAATTGGACACTTAACATCACAGTGCTGAACAACTTATTACCCACCCAAAGGGATTCTTTTCTATTAAGAAAGATTCCATTTTTGGCCCATCTGTATTATGGGAAGATATTACAGGCTTTATTAGAATAAATTGTATAGCTTTTGCACATTGTCTTGAATCTGAAATATTAAAGAAAAGAACTGCATTGGAGACTAATTTAAAACCAATCAGAAATCACATTCCAGTGTTTTTTAGAGGGATTAAATGTTAGTATTCACAGAAGAGGCAAGTGGTTTACTGTATCCGTAGATGCACCATCAGACTTATTAGGCAAGAGGAGCTCCAATTAGGCATTTAGCTATGAGTTGTGGATTTTTTAAATTCTTTCTGTTAAAGAAATGACAGACATTTATCTGTGGACACAGTAAAATCAGTGTAGAGTCTTTTTGTTTTTATTTTAAGATATTCCTAGAGGATTTTTTGTCTTAAAAATGCCATTTAGTGTGCTTATCTCATTAAGACGCTTGGAGTCTCTGCCTGCTTGCAGGAGTTAACTGCTGTTCTCAGTTTTATGACAACAGGAAAGTTTCAAGTCTGGACAGTAATTTGTTTGTTAACGTTTAGGCTCATTTTAAGAATACTTTACTGACCCAATGCTTTTTGAAATGTGTTACCCACCATCATAATAAACACCTTACAAAACAAGATACTTTTAGATTTCACACTCCTTTGTAAAGTCCATGTGTTAACAATAAAGCCCTACAGGCCTTCAAGTAGGGTTTACCACTTCATGACTAGCACAAGGTAAGTTTTGTGGATTATTTGTATTGCCATCTCAGTAATTAATGCGTTTTCCTTCAGATCAGTTGTCACTTCGTGTTAAGTAAATATTTTGACAGTTTAAAATAGCACATTCTCTGGTAAGTACTTTGATTCTCTTAGGTTAGCATGATTTTAACAAACCTTAATATACTGTACTTGCATATATTCTCAAGTCAGAGAGGCAACTACCAAAGTCCTCCCAGTCTTTCTCGACTTGTTAACCCATTTTTTCTTTACAGTTCGTCTAACTTTATTGCTTTATATAATTGAAAATATTATTCTTTTATTAAACAATTCTTAAAAAAGTCTTTCATATCACCTGAATTGGTATATTTAAAAACCATGTCATTTTGCACTATATAAGTAGCCAGTCTAATTCAGAACTATTACTTTAAACTACAGTATATTTACAAATCTATGTTTTCTGCAAAATATTTAATCTACTGTAATGTTCAGAAAGGGCATTAGCATATTTCTGTCTAGAAAATAGTAATGTTACATGTCAAGGCTAAGTTTGCATGTTTTACATAATAAAAGATTTTTACTCAGCCTCCTCTTACATTGCTCTGTTTTTCCTCTTTTTAACTTACAGTATAAAACTGTAATTCTAATCTCTCCAAATAGTAAACTACTATCAAAGCTCTTAATTGTACATTTCAATAGAAAGTCAGGACACCACGCTTAAGGAGTGCTATTGTAGTTTGCTCTAAAACAATCACTGAAAATTGTTTCCCTTAATTATAATTACAGTGCTTCAACTTCATTATTCATCACTTTTTTTTTTCCCAAGGACCAATCTTCCATCCCTTTCTGCTTGCCATTTATTCAGTCATTGCTAGCTGCGCTGAAGCATTTAAACCATATCAGCTCACTGACCTAACATGCATATCCTTTGGGATGTGGAAAGAAGCAAAAGTATATGGAGAACAATCAAGGCTCACATGAACAGTGACCCCTGGTGAACTAAACCCAGGTCTCAGGAACATACTGTGCCAGTCTCTTTGATAATTTGATTATCAATTGCTAAAAAACACTCTTTTGTTCTTTTCTTAAAAATAAAATCATGAATGGAGTACAAGCAAAAACAGCAAATTCTCATTTATAATAACACATAACACATTCCAGGCCAGTTTTTTTGACTATTAGCACATTTTTAGCATTTTTCCTATTTTTGTACAATCCAGTTTTTCTTTCTCTGTCCCTGCATTCAAGTGTTTCAGTTTCAATTATTTGATGACTTCTTATACCTAAACATCTGCTGGATATTGAATAAGCATTACAAAAAAAATTGGATTTGCTTTCATGTGGTGTCTGCCCTACAGATGAAAATTTCCTAACTGGAGGGTGCAAATGAATCTGCCTTAAAATATCTGTCTTCAAATGATGTTACTTTGGGTGCTGTCTTTATATTTTTTATTTAATACTAGGGGGTATTAAATAAATACGCTTCACTCACCAACCCCCCCAGCCTGCGATATGCGCCAGCCATTTCACATCTCTGCCGCTCGCGTTGTGAAGAGGGGTGCTGAATGCATTCCAAGGAGAAGCGGTCACTCCTTCGAAACCCCCTCTTAAACGGTGATACAATGGGAAATAAATACAGTTTTTTTTTAACCTCTTCTTTGCTCGATCAGCTGCTGGCTTGTTGCTGCTGCCGTGCCGCTTCTGCATCTCGCATGGCACTTTGAACATTTAAAGGCCTGTACAGCAGCTTTCTTTGTCGTCTACTCTTTTGTCTTTTATTTCCAGCCCCAGGAGTGGTTAAATCTTTTGGCACAAAGTCTTGTCTCGCAGGACGTGAGTTCTTGATATTTTTTAGTTTATAATTTAAAAACGGAATAAGAATCTGAAAATTTAACATCACATTAGGAATCAATAAATTCTGAAAAGAATGATACCAAACATATATATGTAGGTTTTAAAATAAGCCGATTTAAAAAAATGTGACATAAAAAGGTCATAGAAAATCGTTGCACTTTTAGGCTTAGGATTTGATATATATAGAGTAGATTTTTCCTTTATGCACATACCTTTTTTAAGTCATATAATAATTCACAACAAAGAACAGCTACTTTAAAATATAACTTGTACTAGAAACCTATTCAGAATGTGCAGTGCTCCACGGGTTGTTTTAAATATGATGGCAACAGAAATAATACTTTTTGCACTGAATCTGACAGGTTTTCTTTTTTTTATTATTATTATTATTTATTTCATTACTCACTGCATGATAAAACTGAATAGATCAGAAATAACTTTATATTCATAATATTATTGTATGTAGGGTGTAGCAGTGTTACATGATTTTTGACATTCATTTGATCCACTCAGTTGTTTCTTTTAGTAGTTGTCCTTTTACATATTTGTGAATTGTTTCTTGTGAAAAGTAACCACTTATTGAAATACAACAGGGAGACACATAGTTGACTACTGCTGACTGTCTGAGGTGGGACGTCCTGTTTAAGTTAAAACCATTCCAGGTCATCTATACTAATAAAAGGCAAAGCCCTCACTCACTGACTGACTGACTGACTCACTCACTCATCACTAATTCTCCAACTCCCGTGTAGGTAGAAGGCTGAAATTTGGCAGGCTCATTCCTTACAGCTTACTTACAAAAGTTAAGCAGGTTTCATTTCGAAATTCTACACGTAACAGTCATAATGGTCGACAACATCTGCCATGTTAAACTTTCTTATTTATGGCCCCATCTTCACGAAATTTGGTAGGCAGCTTTCCCTGCGCTAACTGAAACCGATATACGTACTTATTTCGGTGGTATGACGCCACTGTCGGCTGCCATATTGAACTTTCCAACGGTCTTTGTTACCTATGGGCCCATCTTCAAGAAATTTGGTACGCGGGTTCCCAGCGCTAACTGAATCCTACTTACGTACATATATACGTCCATAGCCTGCAGCTTGGTCGCCGTGTGAGGGGGCGTTGGGTCCCCCATCCCCAAGCCTCCCACGTTGTTAGATGCCTGCCTATATAAGGCCGTCCGTCGCTCCGGTGTCTTCATTCCTTTCCTTGCTTTGCCACGGGATTCACGTCTCCCTGCTGATAACTGCAGCCTTTTGATTTAATCCATGGCTTCTCCGCTGTTTTATTGTTCGTTTATTACGATTATAGTTATTGTATACGTATTTTAGACTTAGTTTACATTGTTCAGGTACCCATTTCCTTCATCGTTCCAACCGTACCCCCATTAACATGTCAATCGAGGTGATCACCATCGATCAAAGAACTGTCACTTACCGAGTGGTTTCCATGCCTGGAGATGCCGCCTGCCTTTTCCATTCTCTGTGTTACATATTGCACGGCCATATCAGGCTCACTTTTGATATCCGGAGGAACATTGTGTCTTATGTATTGAATGACTGGAACAGGTTCAAGGTGTGGACTGATGACAGTACAGGAGATAATTATACTACACAGGAGCACTAGAAGAGTGAAATGCTTAAGCCCTTCACCTATGGTTCTGCATGTGAGTTGATGGCTGCCTCTGAATTGTTCGGTTGTCGCTTTCAAGTGTACCGAAATGGCCAAATATTTTACACCTTTGGACAAACGCCAATTCCTCTTAAACATCTTAGATTCACAGGTGACAATTTGAGTAGTGGACACTTTGATGTTTATGAATATTTCAACTCTCAAAAGCTGGATGCGAAGTTATCGATGAAACCGGTTGTATGCTTACAGATGCCGAATATCACTTCAACACAACAAGTCCTGCAAATACTAACGTAATTGAAACAAACCATGAAACTCAAACTGATTATGACAGCAGCCATCCAAGCTGTGAGATTTGAGACAAGATTACTTTTCACATGGCCAACTGTACGTTGCATGCTCAAGAGTAAACTCAGCGCACAGCTTGGTCATATTACAACCGGAGGGCCGAACTGACAATGTGGCATACAAGGAGATCCTTAACAAATAATTATTGCCATATTTTCCCTCAGTTTAAAAAGGTTTACTTTTCTTCTTAATAAAAATTTTAAGACAGTACTTCGTCGCTGCGAAGCGCGGGTATTTTGCTAGTTATATATATAGAGAACTCTGGAGCTCATGATGTATTCCGTTTATGTCAGAAGTTGAATTTCACAGCTGGGATTGACATCACACCAAGTTGACTGCATTCCAGTAAAACATTTGGAAAAATAATACAGATGCCTCCTGGAAAATGTTTGCTGTACTTGCTCTTTCAGAATACAGACAATAGCTGAACAATGCATTACACGTTATTTTGCACATCCAAACAACATAGTGACCAGTCCACTGAAAGAGGTTGGACAGTACTGTGTGTGTGACTGATTTAATAAGACACAAATAGACAGAAGGTGCTAATAAACAGTAATGGTACAGCTGTCACTTCTGTTCACGTGCAATGTAGCCATCTGGGATTTTGAGGTCGGGACTGGTGAGGGTCTCCCGACTTTCCGAGTAGGAAATCTGAAATTATGACTTACCAGTTCAAATGGAATGCAGCATTTGTTCTTATCCTACATCTCGATCTTCTTCTTCATACTTTATCATCTTGATTTCAAAAGCAAACAGTTCTTTTAATGACTGCTTCCAGCAACCACCACATCACAGTTGTACAGAAGGCACTTTCTCTGACTTTCTCTTTTACTTTACATGTGCTGGGACTCAGATTGGTGAGATTAAATTGATTTTTCTGTTTCATTCACTTTGGAATGGCACCATCATTTCAGTCATTTTTTTTTGATTTTACATTACTTCAAGGATTTAGGCCAGCTTTAGCATTTCTTCTCAGTTACAGATCCAACATGCACTTTATGTGTTTGATTTATTTTTCTATGTATTGTGCATAATGTGTACGGGGTGAGAAGGCAAGAGAAGGTCAATTTGTAAGTGTATGTAAATATTTTTTTTATATTAAGTCACTGCATATTTTGGGAAACAGTCTGTTATTTATGTTTATTTTCACTTTTCTTTAAAATATTGTCACGCACGTGCGCCTAGAAGACACAAGTGATGGTAATTCTCTGGCCACTCAAGGAGATGGCACTGTATGATAATGTTCTCTCTTTTCCTCCCTTTTCAGACCAAAAGCTCTCCACTACCAATGTCACTTGTGGTATACATCCACCTCGACCCACCTCTTCCTGCCTGGGCACCATATGACTGGAAGAACCGCCAACGTGAGCAGTCACAACAGGACTCCGGTCTGAAAAGGCTCAATTTTGCATTTTCAGGCACATTATTTTGAAAACAAAATACTTTCAATTAGACAGGGTTTGCCCATGGGTGCCCCAGCACCCTAACTGTCTCTGTTATCTTATTATAATATATTCACCTTTCACATTTAGATTTTATTATTTACTGCCTTTGAACTGTCAATTGTGGGAATGAGATTGGGAAACATGTAAGTGGAGTACGGTGTTGACATGGCCTTATCCAGTGCTCCTCAAGTTCAGTTTTTGGGGCCCCATGCAGCTTCAAGTTTTTATTCCAGTCAGTTTTGCATCACTTAGTCTTTTTAAGTGAAGTTAATCTCATTGTTTAATTAGTTAACTTCTCTTTTTCTGTATTAAGAAAATCACAATAACTGTCAAGAGTACCATTTATAGGAAATTTAGAAATGCCTGCATTTTTGCCATTACTTTAAATATATACTTCTCTTTTGCTGTTGTCCTATTCATTTACCTTTTTGTTGTGGACTTTCTTCCCTTAACTGTATCCTAGTATAATGAAGGTTAAAAAGGAGTGGAGTCAATAGAGGCACAAACATCACCGTATTCTGAGAGGCTGTAGTTACTTCAGTGTCAGACCTACTAACATGCAGTTTACTAAATAACAGATTAAATAACCAGTGCATCTGGAACAGGGAAAATGAAATCATGATATTAATAATCTGTTAAATAATGCCAATGAATCATGTGTCACACACACACGTGGGAGCCAGAAGGGGGGTCTAGCTACTACTGACACACAGGTACAGGGGGGTACTAATGCCTCTTCAGTAAGACCTAGCCTCCTCCCTCCTTCGACTCCATAGCAATAAAAAGCCAACAGCCTTGCTCTGCAGTCAGTCTACTTCGGGACTCAGTCTTTTATGAGTACTAATTTGCTTATTTTCCAGCTAACCCTACAATATATACAGTGGTGTGAAAAACAATTTGCCCCCTTCCTGATTTCTTATTCTTTTGCATGTTTGTCACACAAAATGTTTCTGATCATCAAACACATGTAACCATTAGTCAAATATAACACAAGTAAACACAAAATGAAGTTTTTAAATGATGGTTTTTATTATTTAGGGAGAAAAAAAATCCAAACCTACATGGCCCTGTGTAAAAAAGTAATTGCCCCCTTGTTAAAAAATAACCTTTTTGTGGTGTATCACACCTGAGTTCAATTTCCGTAGCCACCCCCAGGCC
>JANRMT010062848.1:23067008-23140890 GCA_026402145.1 Polypterus bichir lapradei | reverse complement strand
AAAACAATTACATTGACAATCATGTTACGTTATTTTCAAAATGTTTCCTTTTCTTTTTCTTTCCTTCTTTAACACAATACTTCTCCGCTGCGAAGCGTGGGTATTTTGCTAGTATATATATATAGCATTTTTAATGTAGGCAGATCATTTCGGCCTGGTCATTTTAAAAGTAGCTTGCAAGCCAAAAAAGTCTGGGCACCCCAGGCCTACAGTTTATAAAAAAAAACTCAAAGCAATGCATACTGTCTGTATGGTTGTGAGAGCCCGACATCGCCTAGTTTGTCTTTGAATATAAGGTTCTAATAAATCTTTGAGGTACAATATTCCCCCTCAGCTAGAGTGGTATCTTTCGAAAAGAATTTCCTCCTGGAGCAATAAAGGATCTTTCCGATCGCGTAAAACCCTCTCTATATGAAATTCTCTTCTTATAATTTTTACACCGATATCAATTGGTCGCTCATTCATCAAAGCCATGACTGAATGAATTCCATGCACGGAAAATGATTAAGTGTGTGAGATAATCCTTGTTTACACAGAACAAACCTGCTCTGAGCAGGTTTGAGGATTTGGATGTGCTGCTATGATAACACATCCAGCAAGAGTTTTGAAAAACCGATGGATCCAGGATCATGCCAAATCATCAACAATTACATCCAGCTAAACGAGTAATCCACGTACGAAAAATACCCCCCAGGCCTGCGTATGTTCATCTATTTGAGTCCAGGTTTTTATAGTGAGAAAGAAAAAAATTAAAACATTATTAGCTTGCATTCCTTTCTGAGAAAAGGCTGACCTCTGATATTATCAGAAGACCCTGTGAAGAATGTAAGATCTTTATGGACTGTAAGAATGTTTAAATTTATTCTAAGTTTGTATAATTAGAAGGGTGTATTCCTTAGGAATGTAAATGGATGTTTGTTTCATATTTTATGATACTCCAGTATGTCATAAATTAAGATTTAACCTTAAGCTATGTATAACCTCGGAATGAACTGCTAGAGGTTTTTTTTCTTTTCTAGGATATAAGAGAGAACGTTTTTACTTTAGGTATTCTGCCAAAATCCAAATCAGTTGACTGAGTTGGGAAGAGGCAGTCTCACATTCTCTCTACTCACCAAGAATTAAGAATAAAGAAATTATTTTTACTTAAATTGGGTTTAAGTTCTTCCGTTGTTTTCCGACTTCAGCGCTCACAATAGCTTGTATGTTTGCTGCCCAGTAATAAAATTGAAAGTTGGGTAGAGCCATGCCACCTTCTGCCTTAGGTCTTTGTAAGGTCGCTCTTTGGATACATTGATGTTTTGAGTTTATTATTATTGAGGTTATTGTTGAATCTAATTGCTTAAAAAACGATTTATTGATGTATATTGGAATGTTTTGAAATAAAAAAGAAGCTTAAGAAGAATATTCATCTTAACAACGTTAATTCTTCCAGCTAGTGTGAGATGAAGGGTTGACCATCTATGCAAGTCTTGCTTAGTTTTTTCAATGCAGACAGCAAAATTTTGTTGATAAAGAGCTTTGTGTTTACTTGTGATGTTTATCCCTAGGTATTTAAACTGCTCTGCAATGATGAAAGGTAGGGTGTCTAATCTAATATTATATGCTTGAGAATTAACTAGAAAGAGTACACTTTTATTCAGATTAATTCTGAGACCAGAGATCTTTTGAAATTCTGTAAGTGCTGTTAAAACTGCAGGCACTGAATTTTGTAGGTCTAATATATACTGTACCATATCATCTGCATATAGAGCAATTTTCTGTTTCAGTCCTTCTCTGATAATCCCCTTTATCTGATCAGCATTTCGACAGTGAACCGCCAGTGGTTCAATGGCAATTGCAAATAGCAGTGGTGACAAGAGGCATCCTTGTCTGGTATCATGTTCTTGTTTAAAGTAGTCTGAACAAATGTTAATATAAACTGAAGCTTCTGGATTGGTATACAGTAGTTTGATCCATGCACAAATGTTCAAGCCAAACCCAAATTTCTCTAATGTAGTGAAAAGGTATTTCCATTCAATCATGTCAAATGCTTTTTCTGCATCCAATGATAATAGTATTTCTGGGGTGTTTGACTTTGTTGGTGAATATATTACATTAAACAGGCGTTGAAGATTGGAAGATAAGCGTCGACCCTTTATAAATCCAGTTTGATCTTGTGATATTACCGAAGGCAGCACTTTCTCCATTCTTCTTGCTATGAATTTTAAAAGTATCTTAACGTCATTATTCAGAAGTGAAATTGGTCTGTATGATGTACATTGTAATAAGTCCTTATTTTGTTTAAGAAAGACGTTGATTAATGCTTGGCGAAAGGTTTGAGGTAGAATTTATTGTCTCTAGATTCTGTAAATGTTGCTAATAAGAAGGGAGCTAGCTGAGCAGAGAATTTCTTATAAAATTCTGCAAGGTAGCTATCAGGGCCTGCTGCTTTCCCGCATTGAAGTGACTTTATAGCTTCTAGTAATTCTGATAGCGCCAGAGGTTTATCCAGTTCTTCCGCACTAATAGTATTTTTTTGTGGTATCCGTAGTGTATCCAGAAATGTATTAGATTGTGTGTTGTCTTCTTTAAATTCAGTAGAATATAAGGATTTATAGTAGTCTCTAAATGTGTGCATTATATTTTTATGGTCGATGATTTCATCTTCGTTTGTTTTGGTGATTACTGGGATTGCGTTGCAAACTTTTCTTGTGGATTTGATTTCTCTCCGTGTTCATAATAATGATGTCTGAATTTATAAATTAGTTTTTCAGTTTCTTTAGTTGTCAAGAGGATGAGTTCTGAATGCAGAGCCTGCCTTTTCCTATGTAGAGCCTCGCTTGGAAGCCTGGCATGTTCTTCATCTATTCTAGTAATTTTGCTTTAAAGCTCTGATACTTTCTTGGTTTCTAATTTATTTCTGTGGGAAAGATATGAAATAATCTCTCCTCTTAAGAAGGCCTTTAGACTTTCCCAGAGTATTCCTGCAGAAACCTCTGAGGATATATTTGTCTCTAGGAAGAAACTGATTTGTTTGGATATAAATTCTGTACAATTCCCGTCTGCTAATAGAAGCGGGTTAAGACGCCATCTGTGAGGTGAGTGTGTGGGGCATAGTGACTTTACCTCCAAGATCAAAGGTGCATGGTCGGAAATAACAATAGCATCGTACTTGCAAGATTTAATCGTAGGCAAGAATAAATAATAGTAATAATTTAATAATAATAAATTGTACACAAAAAGTCCTAACAATCCTTTGAATGCCAGTACAGACTCCAGTTGAGACTGTCCATTTGTCTGAATGTCAAATTGGTCCGATAACAGTCACAAAGTGTACAACTGTGTACAATTAAGGCTCTGTGGGTCTAGTGTTGGTGATGGGTACACATATTTTAAATGCTGTTACAGAGTAGCATAAACCAAAATTCAAGTCTCAGCGTCCATGTAAGGTAGTGTTTCTCAACCACTGGGTTGCGACAAGCATTTGGGTTGTGGGTTACAAATTGCAGTGGTTGGTTTGTGAGTGGGTTGCTGTGGGTAGCTTAAGCAGTTGAGAGCACTGAACAATATTATTTCAATTTTTTTAGTGAGCTTGTTTCACCATGAGGGCCCCCAGTCACACTTGTTTCACCAAGGGGATGTTTTGCAGTTGCTGCTAGTGGGCCATCAATGAATTCAAAAAGGCAATACTGAGTTGTGGGGTCTTAATTGTTAAACACTAGCATAAGTGAAGGCAGTGTGGACCAAATGCGCATGAAATAGTGACATGGAGCAACCAATCAAACCTACTAAATACGTTTTGAATAAATTGATGTTGTTCATTTGCATTTGTTATATTTTAGACTGATAACAAAAAGATTCAATATATTTTGAAAATCTTGATAAACCTGTGGTCACTAAAAGATAAACCCATGCTAATGTCTTCATTCATTAAAATCTAATGCATGATTTTGATTCCTTAGATGAAGTAGTTTGATATGCTTGGAAACTCATTTTCTAGAAGTTTTTATGGAATGGAACTGCTTACTAATCCAGCACCAAGCATAGAAGGTCATTCAGTTTATAGAGTAGGAAGCTCACTTTTCTTCACATAAGGAGTTAGAAATATTCACCCAGATATCCATTAACAAAATAGTGGGTACACAAAGATATGGGTCACTGTTAAGCATTAGTACAAGTTGGACTAGCTCATTGGAGCTAGAGGTGGCCAACTATTTTGAACACCTTGTGAGGCTAAGTGGAAAATTTTATGCATCTAGGGTGGTTAACATTCCTGAGATGCTTTGGCAGGTCATTTTTGTACCGTATCTGCCCCCATAAAACATGAAGTAATAATAGTTACTAGTTATCGGAGAGTTAGACACACAGACTTTCAACTTTGATATAAAAGTCTTATCAAGTGTATTACCTTCTTATTCCACAGAAGATTAAATAAGCTTTTTGCCAGTGCTGGGATAGATCCACAAATAATGTGTGCAGATGAAGACTGTTAGTTCCTTGAGACTGCATTAAAGAGTTATGTGCAAAGTATAAAGATTGATTATAGAAGTGCTTTTCTCCTAAGCACTGTGCAAGTCTGTGTAATAATATCAGATAGTTTAATTCATGGTTCATAAATTGTAGAACAGGAGGACCCAGGTTTATGAGGCATTAGAAACCCTTTTGGAACAGATGGGTTTAATGCTTGCTAAATATGCTATATCTTCCAAAACAACATTCTTGCGATAGAGAGACCTGGATTTCCCTAACCAAAGCTACTGCTAGTGGTAGAGCAAATGGAAATTTGCTTACCCAACCTTGACATGCTTTTTGTTAAAGCTCTTTGATTTACAAGAATAGTATGAAGTTCTTTAGTCCCCAATCTGTCATATTAAAATACACTTTGAAAAAGCCTGCAACGTTTTCTTCAGTCAATTAAAACAATTTGCTCATGAAGTGGTGTTCTCTGTGCTAGATTATCCAGACACATCTGTTTCATGTGATGTTTAGATTAATGGTATCTTCAGTACTGGATTTTCTTGGATTGAAATTAAACAATGATTTGGCAGTATACCAAATTTATAAACATTTCAAATTAACATCAGGTATTTATCTTTGTAAAAGTGAAATAAAACATAGAGTCAATAATGCAAGTAAAGTTCTGGTACTTGAAGTAATAAGCAAGATTTGAAAATTGTAAGAAATATTTGTAGAAAAAAATCAAAACTATTGCTGACATTAACATGCTTCATTTTACGTTGCTGATCAATGAATAAGGCGGAGTGGTGGCTGTGTGGCTAAGGATCTGTGCTGGGACCTAGAAGGTTGTCTGTTCAAATCCCGTTCCTGCCAGAAGGGATCTTACTTTGTTGGGCCCTTGAGCAAAGCCCTTAACCTGAAAATTGCTCCAGGGGAGCAATACAATGGCTGGCCCTGGGCTCTGACACTTAAAGTTCATGCGAAAAGACTTTCCCCTCGGGGATTAATAAAGTATTTTATCATCAGAAGTCATGAAGCAGCCAGTCATTTCTCAGGTGTGCATTACATTGGACTGCCAAAACAGAAAAGGCTTAAAATTAAAAATTTAAAGAATAGCTTTGAACGCTTTTTATTATAGAGATGCATGAATATATATGAAAATATACTTTGCATTTCTGCAGCCCCCTCCCCATACCTCCCCATCTTCAACCTATCTATAAATTAATAGTAGACATGAGTGTTGGATAACATGATGTTTGTAATTGCGTGAGCGCGTATGTGTTTGCACATGTGGGAGAATAGCGTGCACCTTCGATTTTTGGGATTTCGAGACTTAAAAAATATAGAGCCTTTTAGCAAGCGAGAAACGGTGTACTTTGTAGACACAACAATGAGATGATACATTACTCTATATACAATATGTATAAGATAATATAATACTATCATGATACAGAACATACTTGAAATATGCACAAAATATTAAATAACATTGGTAGAAAAAATATAAAAAAGAATAAAATATCTTAAAAACAAAACATATAAGATAACCTTTAAAAACAATAAAATAAAATTTTCACTGCTTCTGTTTTAGTTAAATATATATTTTTGTTGAGTTGTTAGAATGTGAAATTAACGCTTCTGTAAATACACTGGCAGTTTCACACTCTGTTCTGAAAGCTAAAGGCCTGCCCTTTTTAACTAAACACACACAGACTAAAGAGATGTATAACAGACATTGTGTCTGTGTCATAAACATTCCAGAAATGGTCAAAATGTTACAAAATGACAATCAATAAATACAGAAAATGATATGTGAAACTAAGGAATATGAACACCAGTCTCAGTTACTGATATGTAGTTTCAAAATGACCATGTGCCATTTTGATTTTTGGAAGGGCGCAGAGTGACAAAGTGGTGTGAAATGTAGCTCTAAGAAATTTGAAAATTTTAAAATGGAAATATTTCTTAATTTTTAAGGGTAGTAAAAAAAATTAGGTATTTGATATGTATACTGTATGGGGAAACAGGATGTGGCCACCCTTCCAAATTGATGTGTTCAGGATTTTCAACCGCTCCCATTGTCAACAGTTATATAAACTCAAGCACATAAACAAAGCAATTTCTATTTAAAAAAACATCGGAGGTAGAATGGGTCATGCTGAAAAGCTCAGTGACTTTAAACGTTTTAACCATTTTCACAAACCAGTTTGTGAAATTTTTGATTTTCTATATCTGCACTAGCCATCTGTAATTGCTATTACTGTGAAGAGGGAGCATTTAGAAGCAATAACAACTCAACCATGAAATGGTAGATCATTCAAACTCACAGAGCAGGGCCATTCAGTGCTGAAGTGCATAGCATTTGAAAACCTGCTACCCCTTGTTACATCAATCAGAACAGAGTTCCAAACTCCTTCTTGAATCAACATCAGCATAAGAACTGTGTATAGGGAGCTTCATGAAATGGGTTTGTATAGTCGAGCAGCTACACACAAGCCTAAATATTATTACAAGCCACGCAAAAATATCTGCTAGAGTATTGAAAAGCACATCACCACTGAAGCAGTGGAACAGGTTCTTTGGAGTAACAAATCCATCTTCACTGTATCGCAGTCCGATGAACAAAACAAAACTGAGTTTTGGTGGATGCCAGGAGAACACTGTCTTCCAGACTGTAAAGCACCTACGATCAAGTTTCATGTAGGAGGAATACACAATACAATACAATACAGTTTATTTTTGTATAGCCCAAAATCACACAGGAAGTGCCGCAATGGGCTTTAACAGGCCCTGCCTCTTGACAGCCCCCCAGCCTTGACTCTCTGAGAAGACAAGGAAAAACTCCCAAAAAAAACCTTGTAGGGAAAAATGGAAGAAACCTTGGGAAAGGCAGTTCAAAGAGAGACCCCTTTCCAGGTAGTTTGGGCGTGCAGTGGGTGTCAAAAGAAGGGGGTCAATACAATACAATACACAGAACAGAACAAATCTTTAATACAGCATAATAATAAAAATTTTAGAAGTACGGAGCAGAATTTAACAGTAGATGATATCACATAATAAGATTTGGATATTTTTAGAGTCCTGGAGACCTCATCCATCAAGCTGCCTCCCCATTTGGCCATTCCACGGCTGAAACGTTGCTCGGCCAGCCAATCCAATGAAAGAACCCCTTTTTTCCATGATTCCTGTGATCCTCCATCAGGGATGACTTTACCATAGGCAGGCAAACAACTTGGCAGGTGGGCCGTGGCACCAATTGCCACATTTGAGTACCGAGAACAGAAACAGAATCGGTATGGGTTAGTATTCAATTATAACTATCATGTTACTTATGTTTTATTGCTTATGACTAACAACAGAGATGCAGTATGTACAGTTAATCAGCAGCTCTAGTCAGAATATGCTAAACTGAAGTAGTGAGTCTTCAGCTGAGATTTAAAGGCTGGGACCGAAGGGGCATCTCTTATAGAAGCAGGAAGACCATTCCACAGTTTAGGTGTCCTGTAACTAAAAGCTCGACCTTCCACTGTTATTTTATTAATCCTTGGAATCATAAGCAGACTGGCATCTTGAGCTCTTAACGTGCACTCAGGTTTGTAAGTCATGATAAGTTCAGACAAGTATGCCGGACCTTGGCCATTTAATGCTTTATATGTTAAAAGGAGGATTTTGACATCTGCCCTAAACTTAACCGGGAGCCAGTGTAAGGATTTAAGAACTGGAGTTATGTGTTCATATTTTCTTGTTCTTGTAACAATTCTTGCAACCGCATTTTGGATTAACTGGAGGCTGTATAAAGAACAGTTTGAACAGCCAGTGAACACCGCATTGCAGTAGTTAATCGTACTAGAGATAAATGCATGAATTAATTTCTCACAATCCTGTTTATTTAGAAAGCGCCTTAATTTCCTAACATTTTTAAACATGTTTTGGACAACTTTGTAATATGTGCTTTAAATGACATGCTAGAATCAAAGATAACTCCTAGATTGCAGGCTGATTCAGTAAAGCTAATTGGGATTCCAACTGAGTTAAATGACGACAAAATATTGCTGTGATCAGCGTCATTCCCTCCAACAATTAACATCTCTGTTTTATCTGTATTTAAAGACAAGTAGTTCTCATTCATCCACTCCTTTAATTCACTAACACAACTAATTAAAGACAACATCGGAGATACTTCATTTGATTTAAATGAAAGGTATAACTGGGTGTCATCTGCATACGAGTGAAAATTAACATTATGTTTCCTAATGAGAGATCCCAGTGGAAGCATGTAAAGTGAAAACAGTAAAGGTCCCAGTACTGAGCCCTGCGGGACACCATATTGAACTTCTGTGTATAATGATGGAGTACTGTCAGCACATTTCTGTACATATTGGAATCGATTTGATTAATAAGAACTAAACCAAGCGAGCACGGGGCCTGTAAGCCCAACATCATTTTCTAGCCTGTGCAGTAAAACAGAATGGTCAACGGTGTCAAATGCTGCACTTAAGTCCAACAACATAATTACAGTGGAGTTTCCTTCATCAGAGGATATCAGAATGTCATTTACAACCCGTGTTAGTGCTGTTTCTATACTATGACCAGTGCGAAAACCAGACTGGAATTTCTCAAATAAATTGTAATGCGTAAGGTGTGACTGAAGCTGACTAGCGACTACTTTTTCTAGTATTTTAGAGAGAAATGGTAAATTTGAAATAGGCCTATAATTATTTAGTATGTGTGGGTCTAGGTCTGACTTTTTAAGTAAAGGTTTAATGACTGACACTTTTAAGTGCATCAGGTATGGTGCCATGCAGTAATGAACTATTGATAATGGTTAGAATAGGCGCTGCAAGAACATCCATTGCACTTTTTACTAGTTTTGTTGGCACTGGATCTAGGGAACAAGTAGTGGGCTTCATTTTAGTAATTAAAGTTAAGACTTCCTGCTCAGTTACAGGATTAAAATTACTAAAGTGCTGAATGCAATGTGCGGCAGGGTATGCTAAGCTAGAATTTGGTTTGTACTGTGATGCTGAGATCTGGGATCTTATATTTTTAATTTTCTCATTGAAGAAGTTCATAAAGTCTGTACTGCTAATATCTTTTGGTATTTTGCACTGTTGATCTGAATTCCCATTTGTTAATTTAGCCACTGTTCTAAACAGTACCCGAGGATTTTTATTATTGCTATCTATTAATGTAGAATAGTATTCTGAGCGAGCTTTAAAGAGGGCTTTTTTATATTTATTAACACTCTCTGTCCATGCAATTTGAAAGAAATGTAGCTTTGTTGTTCTCCATCTGCGCTCCAGTTTTCGACACTCTAATTTAAGAGCTCGAGTATTTTCATTAAACAAGGGAGAGTTTCTATGTGCTTTGATCACTTTTGTTTTAAGGGGAGCCACTGTGTCCAGAGCATCTCTCAAGGTCACATTATAATGTGATGTTAGCTGATCTAAATTGTTTTCCACGTTTACATTTGATGTTAACTGATCTAAATGGTTTTCCGCAATTACACTCGACCTACTCAAGGTATCTATAAATTTTGAAGCAGAATTACAATCTAGATGTCGCACTGTCTTTGAATAGTGGTCTAGGGCTGTTTTTCAGGATTTGTGCTAGGCCCCTTGGATGCAGTGAAGGCTACTGTTAATGCCACAGCATACAAAGACAATTGCGTACTCTTAACTTTGTGCCAACAGTTTGGAAAAGCCATTTTCTGTTCTAGCACGACTGTGCCCAGGCACACAAAGCCAAATCATTAAAGGCATGGCTTGACAACTTTGGTGTAGAGAAACTTGAGAGGTCTGCACGGAGCCTTAACCTCAGCCCTGTTAAACATCTTTAGAATGAATTGGAATTCTATTTGTGAGCCAGGTATTCTTATCCAACATCAGTACTTGACCTCACAAATACTCTTTGGCTGAGTGAGCACAAATTGGCACAGGCATCTTGTGGAAAGCCTTCCAAGAAGAGGTTAGGTTGTTATAAAGTGGCAATTCTGTATGAATGTCTGTGATGATGGAATGTGATGTCCAAGCTCATATACTAAGTGTAACGGTCAGGTGAATGCAATTTTTACGGTCTGTACTTAACTTTCATTTTTTGTATTATTAATATTATTTTTAGTATTGTAATGCCACCCTTATTAAAGTGCCGTCAGAGGCGATCTCCTCGTCACCTTATTCCACAGACAGTTTCTCGTCTTCAGTATTAATTGGCTTTTCTATCAAACACTTCATTTGCACTGACAATTCAAGCTGGTAGGCATGCGCAATTTGTTATGTGTGAGTTATTTTCATGACTAGCATTCTCTGTGTGGAAATAAAATATTGAAGGTAATTTTGTTTTAACAGGAAGTAAACATTTTGCCCACCCCTTTTCCAATTCTTGAGAATCAGCGTTAACCAATTTGATGTCCTTAAATCTTTTTGACAACTTCTTAATCACTCACATACTACAGAAAATTCAAATAATGGCCAAATCACAAGGTCTGTTTGCATAGCTGTATTTACTTCTTCAAAACATTCAACGCTCTTTTCTAAAAATACAAATAATATGGTTATTTGTCCATGAAAATTTTAACAATAAATATGCTTTGTTATCTTGTTGTTAATAAAATAACATTCTAGCAGGATTAGCGTTCTTACTTGCTTATGCAATAGTTTTTATGTGTTCATTTTATTACAGTTTCATGTCAGTTATAATAATAATAATAATAATAATAATACACTTTATATACAAGTATGCTGTTCTTTTTATACCAGTTATGTCATTGAACAACTATCAAAACTAATACAGTACACATGCAATTTATATAGGAGCATAAATCATCACCAGGACAATTTAAAACCACAAATCACAGACAGTATATTGGGGACTATGACAGCAGGACCCTTGGAGTATACCTGAGCAATATGCCAATTCAATATGTAATCTGGCACAGAAAAGAATTAATGACCCAAGAGAGGTGTGAGGTGTCAAAATGACGTTCCTAATATTTACTGGAAAGTTTGCTTTTTAAAGCAATGCATTTTAATCTTTTCAAAAGTATTTGATGCCCACAGGGGTTGGAAGTAATACAGAACTGTTAATGATGTTAAGCATTTCACCTCTTTAAAACACACATTTCAAAACAGAAATGAATGCCCTAAGATAAGTTAAACAGATAGCAAGTGTTTAGCTAGGAAAACTGTGAAGAAATCACTTACAGCCAAGTAGATGTTCGAATGATTAACTTCCTCCAACTAAATACCTGGAGTTTACAATACATTATTACAACAACAACAACATTTATTTATATAGCACATATTCATACAAACAGTAGCTCAAAGTGCTTTACATAATAAAGAATAGAAAAATAAAAAACACAATACGAAAACAAAATAAATCAGCATTAATTAACATTGAATAAGAGTAAGGTCCAATGGCCAGGGGGGACAGAAAAAACAAAATAAAAACTCCAGACGGCTGGAGAAAAAAAAATAAAATCTGTAGGGATTCCAGACCATGAGACCGCCCAGTCCCCTCTGGGCATTCTTCCTAACATAAATGAAACAGTCCTCTTTGGATTTAGGGTTCTCACGGAAAGGCTTGATGATGATGGTCATGTAGAATTCTACCTTTTAGTCCATCCATCATTGTTGGAGCATCATGAAGCTTTGAGTAGGTGGAGGTGGCGCAGGCCACCACCACAAAGAAACCGGAAAAAGAAACAGAAAAGAGAGTAGGGGTCAGTACGGATTTTAGAGCCACCATTAATAGTTATTATGAGGAAATTGAACATACAGAGTATCAGGATTAAGTTAAATTAAGTTAAATTGAAGTTATAGAAAGGCCATGTTAAAGTAATGTGTTTTCAGCAGTGTTTTAAAAAGCTCTGCTGTATTAGCCTGGCGAATTCCTATTGGCAGGCTATTCCAGATTTTAGGTGCATAGCAGCAGAAGGCCGCCTCACCACTTCTTCTAAGTTTTGTTCTTGGAATTCTAAGGAGACACTCATTTGAGGATCTGAGGTTACGATTTGGAATATAAGGTGTCAGACACTCCGATATATAAGAAGGGGAGAGATTATTTAAGGCTTTATAAACCATAAGCAGAATTTTAAAGTCAATCCTGAATGACACAGGTATCCAGTGTAGTGACATCAGAACTGGAGAAATGTGTTCGGATTTTCTTTTCCTAGTTAGGATTCTAGCAGCTGCATTCTGCACTAGTTGCAAACGATTTATGTCTTTCTTGGGTAGTCCTGAGAGGAGTGCGTTACAGTAATCTAGTCGACTGAAAACAAACGCGTGAACTAATTTCTCAGCATCTTTTAGTGATATAAGAGGTCTAACTTTACTTATGTTTCTTAAGTGAAAAAATGCTGTCCTAGTGATCTGATTAATATGCGATTTAAAATTCAGATTACAGTCAACAATTACCCCTAAGCTTTTTACCTCCGTCTTGACTTTTAATCCTAATGTATCCAGTTTATTTCTAATAGCCTCATTGTATCCATTATTGCCAATTACAGCTGTATTCATCATAAATTTGTTTGATGTCATATTATTACTTAAAATAACAGTCTTTCTCATTATGATTCAAAATATCTTAAAATCAACAAACCCATCAGTGTTTCCCAATCTGAAGTGACTCAGATGAAAGATGTGTGAGCTGTTGCTCTTTTTTCACAAGGGTGATTGAATACAGTAGAACCAACGGTTATCTTGAAAACAACGGGAATATAAAAATGATCTAGCGATTCTTCTAAATCCAGAAACTAAACAAGATGTGAAGTTATTGATTTATAAGCACTAAGGAGATAAAACATGAGAGCAGTACATATTGCTTTAGCAGCAATGCACATATATATAACTTGAATAATTGCCTTAAACCAAAAAAGCATAATTTAAAATTATGAGCTTAATATTTACTTCCACAATAGTTTCTTTTCTCCAACAAATGGGATTTTGTGTGATAGGGCAACCCCTTGGGTGCTGGGATCTTGAGAATCAAAGTATTTGAACAGGTTTTAGCTCAAAAAGAGCTGAATGCCAAACTGAGAAGTGATCTTCTGAAAGCCTAATGACCACTGTACATGCTTTATGAGACTCAGACGCTAGCCCAACAAATTGATTTAGGGAGCTTACTAACCAGCAGAACCAATTCCATTAGCAGTAACACCACAGTTAGATTTTTTCTGACGAGCAAGTCATGTAATAACCGAATAGGTAATTAAAAAAGTTCCCAACTGCAAAAACTAGTTAGTTATTAAGTCATGAACAATGTCTCAATTATTGTAAGATCATCAAAAAGCAAGTATGGTGCGCTTTGTTGTTGGAATGATTCTAAGTACAGTGATCCCTCACTACTGTATATCGCGCTTCGACTTTCGCGGCTTTACTCCATCGCGGATTTTAAATGTAAGCATATCTAAATATATATCACGGATTTTTCGCTGGTTCGCGGATTTCTGCGGACAATGGGTCTTTTAATTTATGGTAGATGCTTCCTCAGTTTGTTTGCCCAGTTGTTTTCATACAAGGGATGCTATTGGCGGATTGCTTAGAAGCTACCCAATCAGAGCATGTATTATGTATTAACTAAAACTCCTCAATGATATACGATATGCTTCTCGCGCAGTGCTTGATTGTTTGCTTTTCTCTGCGCCTGATGGAGGGGGTGTGAGCAGAGGGGCTGTTTGCACAGAGGCTGTTTGCTTAGAAGATACAGACGCTCCTCTAAAAAATGCTGCTTTATCGTGGTGCTTCGGCAAAAGCATGTATTGATTTTTTGATTGTTTGCTTTTCTCTCGCGTTCGCGCTTTCTCTCTGACATTTTTTGCTCCTGACACGCATTCCTTTGAAGAGAAGATATATTTGCATTCTTTTAATTGTGAGAAAGAACTGCCATCTCTGTCTTGTCATGGAGCACAGTTTAAACTTTTGACTAAAGGGTGTTATTTCATGTCTAGAGGGCTCTAATAATGTTAACAGTGTGGGAGAGCTTATAAGGGCTTAAAATATATAAAAATAACCAAACAAACATATGGTTTCTACTTCGCGGATTTTCATCTATCGTGGGGGGTTCTGGAACGCAACCCCCACGATCAGGAGGGATTACTGTATTGAAACTGAGTGAGAAAAGATTTCACGTCTCTTCCACTAGTATAAGATAAATGGGATGCAGTGAAGAGTCTGTTTAAAGACAGTGAAAAACAACTGTGGTTGGACAAAAGGTTAAAAAGCTAAAGGCAATTCAAGAGAAGAGAATGTACAATTATCAGCTTCTACAGTGTAGATGACAAGCTAATAATATGTGTTATAAGGAAGTTAAACAAAATGTTAATGGAAAAAGTTACATATTTCACTCCTGCCACCAGTATTAAAGGGGATTTCAAATTAACTACATAATGAGAAGGAGGAGATGACTTTGCCAAGAATTCAAGAAGCAAATGACAAAAGAAAGACAGCATGTAATGGATGTAAGTCACATGGACAGCATGAAAAGTGGCATTATTATTAGTAGCCGTGGGATTAAGAAGATCTGGAAGAATTGTTAAATCAGTAGAACACATGACAGAATGTAAGTTATGAAAAAGTTGTTTTAATTTTCATGACTTATGTAACGTGACTGAAAAGAAAGGCAGCCTGGGAAACTGAAAGTGTGGTGTGCTCATTCTAGTACCCAAAGCAGGGTGTGGTCCATTGAAATGTGCGAAAGGGAATGTGGTCACTAAAGGTCTCCTCTCCGTTTTTCCACAGCCCAGAAAACACACACAGTGAGGAAAACCAAGCCTGACACTAAGATCAGAAGAAAGTCTCGCTCCTTCCAGTTCTGGAGACATAAAAATCAGAACCCCAGGAAGGTGGTGTCTTGCTACATAAGCCATTTAATTTACAATTGTTTCAGTTCACTAACACCTTTGTTTATTTTTTTGGGACCATTTCTGTTAACATCAATTCTTTTTGAGTTAAAAGGTTAACAGGGTTACTGGGGTGGTACCCCAAACTTTCACATTATCTTGCCTGCTTCCTGACTGCCGGTCACACAGCCCTTTGTTCTATTACACCACAATCATCTGTAAATATAGTCACGTTTTCTTACTTTCCTTATAAATTTCCTAATGAGTGAAAGCTAATTGAATAATGTAATATAAAACAAATATTGATTCATTGGTTGCATTGGATGGTGAATCTAGTGTCACAGTTGGAAACTTATTAAGGGCAGACTTTACACAAATGTTAGAAACTTTTTCTTCATGTTGTGAAATGAATGACCTTGAAACCACAAAAAGGTCTTGGGCAGCCTACCTGTATACTTGAAGTCCCGCTGAAAAAATGGCAAAAGTAGTAAAAGACAAGAGTCCAATACAGAACTGACCAACAGGAGGATTATGGTGATTTTTAATGGTTGGTGTCCGGAAGTTGTGTCCCTTGGTTCCATGCAGAATTTCACATTTTTGGTCTGTAGGGATAAAAGAGAAAGGATTAGTGCACTCTGCCACCCTCTTAAATTACCTCCTTTTGAGCCATTTAGCTGCTTCCCATGCACATGTGTGTGACAATGTAAAGAACCAACGACACATGGAATAAGTTATCAAGTAGTGTGGCAGAGAGTAGGACTTTAGAGTGTTTAAATCATGACCTTTGGACAGTTGAATAGGATGGACAAGCCTGTTGGGATGAATGGACATTTCTCGTCAGAATTGTTCTAATGTCTTAAGTCAGAAAGCTGGTAACAGGATTTGAACTTGTTTCAGCTGGTTGACACTTCCAGTAGAAAGACCAACAAAAAAGAAAAAGGGAATACTCAGGCTGAGGACTATTAGGAAACGCTCCAAAATAAGTGTGGCGTTACTTAAGACTACTATACTGCTATAGCTGCAGGAACTAAGAGAAGAAAGTATTTCATTATGTAGAGAAACACTAGGAAAGTATGATTAAATTCTCTCTCTTGTTGTCCAGGTGGGCTAGTACTGTATGTAGGATCAAGCAAATGGCATCCTCTATAGATCTACTAGAGCGATATCTGAACTGTAATGAATTCAGTCCTGTAGGCAGAGAAGGAGGAGGAGGAAGTTGGGCGCATGCAGTGATTAGACCATTTATAATTTTTGACTGTCTTCTCAAAACACTTCATTACTATAGGGGTTAATGCAATGAGATGATAGTCATTCACACAGGTTGGATGGACTTGGTTTCTCAGGTATAGGGACAATAGTGGATCTATTAAAGCAAGTTAGTATGACAGACTGGGTTAAGGAATGATTAATTATTACTGTGAACTCTGGTGCAAGCTGATCGGCACAGATCTTAAAAACATGTTTTGCTTCCTTCCTGGTGTTAATTTTCCTGAAAGCTCACCTTAACATGGTGTTCCAACAAATTAAGCACTATTTTCTCACTGAACGGTTCTCCTAGCACAAATGTGTTCTACTGCTGGTTGGCATTAGCAGCATTCTCGTTGAAGCACATGTCAAATTTATTAAGCTTGTCTGCCCACTATGGGATTAGTTGCTTTATAGTCAATTATTGCCCACGGACCTTGCTACATGTGACTAGGATGAGATTGCTTAAATCGCTTTCTCACTTTCTCCCCACATGTTCACTTAGCAGCTTTCACTGCTCTCCTTAGATTGAACAAAGCGGCTTTGTAATCATTCATATCCCAAGACACAAGCCCTGAGTTATGTGCAGCGGTACGTACATCTTGTGCATCACGAATTGTTTTATCTATCCATGGTTTTTGGTTTGGTTAAGTACTGATAAAGACTTTTAATACTGGTTCATCTGTGAAATACTGTATCTAGTGAAGCATATCAGAGCTTCAATAAACACACTGATGTTGTCATTAGAGTTGCTCCTGAAACTATCCCAGTCAGCAACACTCAGTGATTCCTGGTGAATGATCTCTGAGTGATCTGTCCAACGTGGGACTTGACATATGATGGCCACTTTCTCCTCTAACCTGTGTATCTCGGCACAAGAAACACAGGGCATGGTTGAATTTGCCCATTGTCTCTGACAATTGGTCCAACATCGCTTGGTACAGATGTCCTGAAAGTTAGAGAGTGTGCACATCGAGTGATGTGTTTAGTTGTCAGCACCACTCTCTGCAGAGCCTCATTGTGCTACTGTGTGCTGTTTCCCAACCAGGCAGTAATAATTCCTGTCAGGATACTTTCAAAGGTGGATTTATAGAATTTTTTTTAATCTGGGAGGGCAGTCTAAAATCACCAAGGTGTCTGAGGTGATAAAGGCATTGTGCTGGCTTCTTCACCAAGGTGTCGATATGCATGGAACAGATCAGGTCCTCTGTGATGCCGACAGTGAGGTGTCTCAAACTATCCACCTTCTCTACCTAAGTCCTATTAATACTAATGGGGTAGCAGTGTCTCTGTTGTCTTCTCACAAAGACCTCAATCAACTTCTTTGTCTTGCTGAAATTCAGGTTCACCTGACACCAGTGTGACAGACTCTTCACTTCATCCTGGTAAATTTGGTCATTGTTGTTAGACATCAGGCCTACAGCAGCTGTGTCATCAGCACACTTGATGATATACTACTTAATTGATAATAATATTTTCTTCATAAAGGACAAGGCACGTGGATTTTAATGGAAGAACATAATACAGATAGCTGATCAATTATGCAAAGAGAAAGAGCGCACGGAAAGCCGTAGTTGAGATATTCTGTCAATTGTTTTGGCTCATTTCTTAAACAAGTACATAAAATATAATATATGACAACAGTTTATTGATAGAAAATACTATACGATATATATGTATAATTTTGTACATATTAAGTTCAATGATATATATCCGATAATTAATGTTGAGTTAAGTTGTTCACTTAAGAAAAAATATTTTACTATATTAAATAGTATACAGTATAGTGTATGCATTTTAAAATTGATGTTTTCAAGTCATATAATCTTTAAGCAGGTGAAGGAAAATTGATACTTTTTTATATATTATTTCTTAGCACTAGAATATAATAGGTCACAGAGATTTATATTTAAGTACACTTTTTAATTGAACATATATTTTTCCTCAATCCCATATAAAATAATTTCTTAAAATCCGATATAGCAAGAATGATATTTTCAAAGATTTGGCATAGATGAATGATATGTTGCAGTTTTCATGCACTGAAGATAACAGGCGAGTTATTAATCACAAAGTTTGCACTGGACCAAATAGGAGTAAGCTTGGATGACGACCCAGGAAAATTTGTGAGTTTATTGATTTTCCACCAGGCTATCAGAGTTGAGGCGATTGCCTCATTCTTAAAGTAATTTCAGATTTTTTTTTTACGCCTTTACAAAGGAATGGTAAGTCAGAGATGGAAAGCTCTGTGCATTCTGTCTGCTCTAATTCTAGCTATAGACATTCACACTGATTGCGGAGAGGGGGTTTTACATAGTTAGGCGTAATGGGTTTGCTAAGTATTAACAAGAAGTTTGAAGAGTCTGTTCTTCCATTAGTTTGTTGCTCTAATGCAATGTTTTATGTTTTTCCAATAAAATATACTTAAAGTGGCATGTTATTGAGAATAGATAATAGACATTAGGTAACAGAGTAGGGGCAGGTTAATCCACTGCTTTAAATCCTCTTCAGAGGTTTCTATGAAGGAAGAGTAGCATGAATGGTTGAACAAGTGGTGATAAGGATTAGTACCAGTCATTATGCAGCATTCAGTCTCCAAACAGCTTGATTGAAGAATCTGTTTGAAAACCTGCTGGTCCAGGGCCTAATGCTATGGTGTCCTCTGCCTGAAGGTAATAATGTGAACAGTTCATGACTCTGATGACATTGATGATTTTCCCATCTTTCCCTTGACACCGCCCAACACGTGTCTTGCAGGTTAGCAGCAATGATTTGTTAGGTAGAACTAGGGCTGACAACTCTCTTTCTCTGGAAATGAGGACATTGGGGTCAAAAAATGAGGACTTTAGAGGATGCCTTTCTAGCAGTGCTACCATGGGAAGAAATCTATTACCCAGCAGCCCAAAGGGGATTATCCGCATAGGATGAATGAAACAGAAGCAGGGGCTGCTGGGGACAAAAGAGGCCAGCAGGAAAATTGAAAATGCGGGCCTGATGGAGCAACAAGAGATCAGTGTTTTTGTGTATCCTGTCCAACGTGTCATCTGAAAAGTCAATTGTACCCTGGATCATTTCACATCAGGATGAATGGACTGTCTCATGCCTGCCTGTCATGTGTATAGTGGTGCATTAATCGTTGTGCGTCTTTAAAAGGAGTGCTCCTGCAAATCTCACCCCTCGCCACTCAGGACTACCGGTAGGACTGTTTCACTCATTTACTACGGAAGTTCTAGGGATTGTCATCTTTACACCAAAACATTTCATCCACTTTTGCTGTATTAGACTGTACAAGGACATTGTCGTGAGTGTTTATTGCTGTGGTTCAATGTTACAACTGTATCGCCTTAGGGGAAAGGGAAGGTTTGTCTGATTGTTGTTGTTTTGTATTGGGTTTTCAGTTAGTATATTATTTATTCATTTGTTGGTTTTGTGTCTCTGCTTGTGAATGAGTGCATCCCTGGATTCTCCACCAAAAAAATAAATAAATCACCATCTCATCGATGGTGTGAATCTTAGTGGCACCGGACCACAACACCTTTCCCTACAATGCCATAATACTCCTTTATACTGTGTTATGTTTTTTCAAAACGTTATAAACATTTAGTAGCAGTTTATCACTGTAATTATGATATGATGGCTACAATCACAGTCACTGGAAAACTATTAACCCATTAAATATTTTGAATATGTCAAGCCTATTAAATTAACATCTCTTCCCTTCGTATATGGATAGCTTAACTGTCATAAACTTGTAAAAATAATACACATGGTAAATGCACTTCTAGTAAAATAAAAATATTTTTACTCTTTTTAATTTATTTTATTTGCATTTATCTACATTCTTTTATATTTTTTCACTGAAGCTATTTTTCTCAGTAAATTTGGGTTCTAGATTAAATATGAATAGAAATCTTTACGTAGCATCCAACTAAATTGAATCTTGTGAGCATTAGTCCCTTAATTGAATCTGTTCTGCCCTTTCAAAAACAAGGATATTTGTTGTTCAAATAGTCTGTGAACTTGCACTTTCTTTTTGGTATAATGGGTATTCATGAATTTAAGTAAATGAAAGAATTAAGAAAATATTATTAAATTACTTGAAGAAGTGACTTATTAGTTGATCAACTGATAACTAAAAAGATATTGCATTTATATGACAGAATAAATGTGTGTTTTATTTTAATTAATTGAAACATTAATAGTTGACTCATTCATTTGCAATTATAAATCAATTTTGGAACAATGGGTGGGAATAACAATATTTCCATTAAAATATTTCAAAGCAGTACTTAGTTGCACTTAAATATGATGGACTGTACCTGGATGTATTAAATTTCTTGTTTAACCAAGCTGCTGAAAGTAGAATCGAAAATGTGATCTCACATAGAAAACGTGAAATTGTAATTTTGATTTTGAATAAATTAACTTAATTACAGTGATTTAGGATTACAAATAATTAAGGAAAAGTACAACATTTATAATGAACTGTCTACTCACCAAGAAGATAAAGCTGAATTTAAAACATGAATTGAAAAAGCCAAGTTAGACAGATATTGACTATTCTTGTCAATATCTGCGTTGTTTACTACTGGAATGGAAGTGAAAATTCTGGGGAAAGAAGTGTGCATACTACTTCAGCAAAGGCTGATTGGTGTACGGCTTTCAATTTTTACCAATGATAAAGATATGGAGATTTTCAAATTTAGGAGCCAAAATTCCAGACATTTTCAAAAAATTTTTTAAATTCCTCCCGGACAGTCCATGGAACGTTAAAAATGAGGACGTCTGGGAAAATGAGGTTGGTTGGAAGCCCTAGGTAGAGCACAATACATTCTGCAAAGCTTTGCAACTGAGGGCCATTTAGCTCCCATAAGTAGCAGTAAATAAATCACTCAAGGAGTATAAAACAAATCAGCATAAAGCAAACATTATATTGCTTTTCTGGGCATTCCTAGGTGGGTTTTCTACCTCATGTCTAGAGCTGGGGTGGTTGGTCACTTGTGCAAAGCTCTAGTGCTGTCAAAATCACTGCTTGCTGTCAACCTGGAGGTATTACCAGCACCTATTGATCCTTCATGTGCTCGCTTTCTCCCCTTTAGTGTCTGATGGTGACATTAACCATTTCCTGCCAGCTGCCAGTGGTGCCCATTCCTGGCGTCTTTCTGTGGCACCCAGTATACACCATATGTATTACTGTAAATAGTGAGGGTCAGGATTTTTGTGTTCTCCTTATTTAATTCGCACAGCACAGTACTACAACTGTTTTTTGTTTGTTTGGTGGTTGGTTGGTTTCATTTTTGTATGTGAAAAATAGGGTAGCAATAGATTCTCCAGTGTTTCATACTTTTTATTTTTTTACAATAAAGAACCAAAGCTTGGCTTCAAACATCCATCCATCCATTATCCAACCCACGATATCCTAACTACAGGGTAATGGGGGTCTGCTGGAGCCAATTGCAGCCAACACAGGGCACAAGGCAGGAAACAATCCCCAGGCAGGGTGCCAGCCCACCACAGGGGCTTCAAATATGTCATATAAAAATTTAAATCTTTCACATTTCATTCAGCTTTCAAATACAGTAACCATACCTGAAACTGTGTTATCTGAAGATGACAGATTGGTGGATTTTGAGTGTGGATGTGACTGTGTTGTACTGGCATCCTTTCCAGCCTCAATACTGGTCACAGTATATCAGCTTAATGCATTTTTGATGTCTGCAAATTATTTATTTAATGAATTTTATTGGTGGGATAAAAATGTTTATATTCTGCAGAAAAAATGTTAGATGAATATCACCAAGCTGAAAGTAAGTTAAGTCAAGTCACTTTATTGTCACGTCACTTAACACAAATGTACAGGTTAATGAAAAACTTTGCGTGCAAGGTCACCAGCAGTAATAGAGTACCTCCCTTACACCCAGTACTGTTGGGATAGACCCTGAATTGAATTAAACAGAGGCAAGGGTCTTGGGTTATGTTATTTTGAAATGCATTAGCAATATCGCAAAACATATGGCAGATATATTAAAATCCAGAGGAAGTTACTCTGAGATATCTTGAAATGAGTTGCATATATCTAAAATAGTGAAATGATTAAGGTATCTGAAATTATTTTTGAGACATCTTTAAATTTTAATTTTGTTGCTATAGGAGCACATGGTTTGCATTTGAAGGAACATGAGAGTGGGGGAAAAAATGACTACATTGTTAGCACATTATAAATGCTGTAGTTTACTTTGTATTACTTTTAAGCAGATACCTTCAGGAGATTTATTAACATTAGTATACACACAATACGTAGAAGTGAATGGCAAGAAAGTGCATATTTAACAATAGAGAGCACACACACAGATGATATACAAGAACTAGTGCTGAATGTGGTGTCAACAAGAGGAGACACAGCAGTTACACATCAACCACAGTACAGTTACGTAAGGATTGAATGTTTCAGAAAAAAACTGTAGATATTCAGATGAGAAAAAGAAGAGATAAAGAAAGCATAAGCTGTCTTAAAGTGCATTGCATAAAGACACCTGAATGTCTGCATACTACAGTTCTCTGGCCTCTTTTCCTCCATGTAGTTAAAGACTTGTCGGGCTCACCAAATAATTGACTAGGAGGAATATTTTAATCTCAGTCTATGATGGTTTCTGAGGTAATCACCCTCCTCACTTCTGGGGTCTGGTACAGTATGTGCTCTAGAAGTCTTGTAGCCCAAAATCCCAGGTCATCTTTTTAACCACAGGCAGCTTATGAAGTATAATGAATATTTTAGGGGTAACGCATAGTATTAAAGTCACCCCCCCCCCGGCCACCTATCAGATAAAGAGGCTTACCAAATTTCTACCTGACAATTTTAGAAATGATACCCAAGGTACGATATTTTTATAACCTGTTATTAGCATTGGGGAGGGGATTACGGCCCAGTGGGTATTCATGAAGAGAAAGTTCAATCCAATTAAACAGTTTGGTCTTTCTATATTCATACACATTTATGAGGAAATAAACAAATAAAATAAGATAGGACTGCCTGTTATATTCTGTCTTTGACCGCACTCATTTCTCTATCTGTAGCTCTACCTTACAGAAGATTGCATCAAATGTACTGATGACGAGACTGTGCCTGGTTTGATAAGCAGGGGTGACAAGTCAGCATATAGTGAGGAGGTGGAGCAGCTGGCTATTTGCTGCAGAAACAACAATCTATCCCTCAACATTGATAAGACTAAAGAGTCCACTGACCACATCACAGTCTGCATCAATCCTCCGCTGTGGAAGTTATAAAGAATGCCATGTTCCTTGGTGGGCGCATAACTGTGGACCTCACATGCACCACTTCCATAACTAAAAACGTTTGGCGGAGGCTACACTTTTTAAGACAACTGAAGCAAGTGAGTCTTCTACAGTATCTCCCATTCTTACCATGCATTACAGAGGCACCATCGACAGTGGTTTGAACCAGTTGCATCATGTCTGGCCACATGAAATTGCAGAGAAATTCTGAGGTCACTGGAGAATATTATCGGGGTGCTTCTGACTTCTTTCTTCAAGCACTGTACCTGCAAAGCCTGCTGCACTGTTTAGGACCCTTCTCATCCCTCTCGTGGATTCTTCGTTCTTTTGCCATCTAGGAAAAACATACCACATATGGTTATTTGACAGGTTTCCCCACCAGGCCATTGGTGTCCTCAAAACAATGGTCCCCTCCGTCCCATCAACAACAACAGCAACAATTTTAGCCCAAAATAACACAAGGAATGCCTCAATAGGCTTTAACATCTCCCCAGCCTTGACTCTGTAGAAAGATAAGAAAAAACATCTAAAAAGGGATAAACAAAATTGAAGAAATCTTGCGAAGGGCAATTCATAGAGAGCACCCCTTCCAGGTGGGTTGGGCATGCAATGGTGTGTCAAAAAAATGGAGTAAATACAACACAAAAAAACAGAACACAAGTAATCATGTTCACAGAGCTAGATGGCCAAGCTATCATTGCCATCTCAGAAATACAATATAGCAGTCGTAATGGGGCAGGTAATTGTAGGGGCATGTTGCCTATTTAAATAGCACATTGCTTGGTTTTGACTGCTTGAGAACACCCTTCCCAAACTTATCCTGCCACTCTGTAAACATGCAGTATTTAATGGCTTGACATCATTAAAGTATTCTTGTAAATAAAGGTCAAGTTCTATTAAGTGTGCTTTCTTTTATTATGGAATTGACTGTGGAATAAAATAACCACATTTTAACTTCAGAATGTATAAAGCCACTATATAATACAGTGTATTGTTCCACACTATGGTCTTCTGGGTAAACAACCTGAGTTAAGAAGACACACAATGGCCAGATAATCTTATTCAGGAAATACATTTTAATCACAGGGCTAATCCTGGACA
This sequence comes from Polypterus bichir lapradei, assembly GCA_026402145.1. NCBI lineage: Eukaryota > Metazoa > Chordata > Cladistia > Polypteriformes > Polypteridae > Polypterus > Polypterus bichir. The sequence goes on along the minus strand of JANRMT010062848.1, from coordinate 23,115,971 downwards.
CACGGAAAGCTGATGTGGAGAAGAGAATGGTGGCAGAACTGGATGTCAGCTTTGTCATTGTGTCTTTTTTGTATTTGTATATGTTTGAAATAACAATAAAAGTTTACTTTGACTTTATTAAAAATTGAGTGGTCACTTGATCAAAATGTGGCCATATTTAAGTTCAAATAATCTTACACTTTTTAATCAGTCACTGAGCTTCTTTTTAGAATTGTCACACTTTAACCCATGACTGTTCATAGTACAAGTACGGTTTGACAGACTACACATTTGAGTCGACCTTGTTCACACATTATCAATAACTCTGGCTACTTTAAAACGGGCCTGAGTACCCGAAGGACGGCAATGACATGCCAGATAGTAGACAGTGTATACTTTGCCTGCACCTTGTATTGGGTATAAATTAGAATGACAGTTGGTGATAACTTGCTCTAATCGAATTGTGTGTAAAGACATGTGCCTTGCAATGAATGATCATTCTCAGTTAGTTGTAATCTTATTTTGTGCACTGTGTTCTGGGGGTGGATTATAACATTATTAAATTAAGAAGTCTATAAAATGGTTCATGGACACAATACTGTATATACTTTTCCATAGACTATATAGATGTTCATGTTGAAAGCAGTACAATAGATAGAGAAATATTGAATGATTGTTTTCTGCTTTATTATGAAAACTGCATACATATATTATTCGTATGATTTTCTTTTGGTTAAGTATTTTACATAAAAATCAAAGTTTCTACAACATAATAATTTGATGCTTGTGAACCAGAAGTCTCCCGATGTCTTCAGCAGTTTTCACCTTTTTACATCACTATCTTGAAGAATGGATTATTGAAGTACTCTGTAATTGTGCAGCAATTGAAGATGCAATTATCTTCTCTCAGCTCCACATTAGAAAATGTATTGATTCCTTTCAGTAAAAGCAGCAGGAGATAATTAAGATGGAAATTGTACTTGAAATTGCATTTAAGATATTGTTCACTATTTTACCTTCGGCAATTGTGGCAGATCACAGGAAGCCTTAATCTATCAATGGTGTGCTTGCAGATAAAAAAAAAAGAGAAATATAAGTAAGCTGTCTTATTAAAGGCGCAGGGCATGATCCTTGTTCGCTGCTTGTATGAAGAAATTACACTCTGGACATAATTAACTTACTGCAAAGGAATATATTAAATATAAAATACAGCCTTGGGTTGCTTTCAGTATATTTGGGTTAATGGATATGTAACCAGGAACTGAGACCACAGGCAAGTTTTACTCTGTCATTTGCTTTTCACTTTAAATCTCCAGAATTTTTACAGAATTGTTATAATTCATAACGTGCATGATATTTTCTTAATTTTATTTAATAATATTTTGCTCTGGTCCATATGATCTCAAACTGGATTATGCAGGTTTGATAACAGATAGATTTTATATGAAATACGCTTTCCATGACAATTAATGTCTTAATTAATACTGAATATGAAGTAATACCAATTTTTATTATTTTACCTTTACGTTGTGTAAATCTCCAATGCACAATATAAAGATTTATGCATGACCAACTGACATTTTACTGTATTCAAATTGCTTTTGCATTTTTTTTTGATAATTGGACCGTATGTAGTTTGTTGTTCAACATTTCAGAAAAGGAGTGGAAGGCAACCATGCACAGAATTCACTTGAGCTCGAGATGTACAAAACATTAAATTATTCAACTTCAATTTTTTTTATGAAGCACATCTATCTTGTTTAAAATTGTCCAAAATATTTCCAAGGCAAGATCCAACCTGTCAACATTGCAATCGAGCTCCAGCCTCACTGGACCATATGTTTTGGGACTGTACCAAATTAACATCATTCTGAAGAAAATGTTTTAAATGCCTATCAGACAGCCTTGGTGTCACAATCCCTCCTAATCCACTAACAGCTGTGTTTGGTGGACTCCCAGATGGATTTAAGGTGGAGAAGGACAAACAAACTGTAATTGCCTTTACCTCACTATTAGCTCGTAGACATATCTTGCTCAACTGGAAGAATCCTAGCTCACCTCTTTTACGTCAGTGGGTAACTGGTGTTATATACTATTTGAAAAAGGTACAAATCAAATTCTCACTTAGAGGATCTGTTCAAAACTTTTTATAAACCTGGCAGGACCTAATCAATAATATTTTAGAAAGCATTTATATAGGGGGAAAAGACTCTTCTTTTTTTACTACTCTCAACAGTTTTGCTCTGGTTGTTGTTCTTTCTCTCTTTCTCATGGGTGGGGGTTGAATTGAATTTAGCTTTGTTAAGTTTGACTTGATTGTATGGAATGTTACATGCTTTAAATAAATTCAATAAAAGTTTAAAAAAAAACCCTACCTTCTCAAGTATTGTAATTTAGTGTGGTGTGTAAGAAGTACACATGTGACTTCCTGAATCTTCTAATCTAACAACAAAAGGTTGATCATTAGAGGCCTAAACACGAGTGTAGAGGAACTGTGTGCCTTTTGCCATAACAATAATGAGAAATGAAGTATTCCCTCCCCAGTCCATGAACTGGTATCAGATTACAAAACTATACATTTTTTTATTTTTGATTGGAGATGGAGATGGAAATGGAAAAAAGGGCGTCAAATTAATCCTAAGAAATGTTACACTGGACTGGTCAAGGCCAAGTATTTGGGCTACCTGGTGGGTGGAAGTTCAGTCAAACCACATCATTCTAAAGTAGATGCCATATTGAAGTGGACCCATCCAAAAATCAAATGGCAGGCCCAAGCCTTTCTTTATTTGACCAGGTACTACTGGCAGTTTGTACTCTAGTTCTCTGAGAGAGCTGCCCTTACCAATGTAGGAAAAGAGTGGACACTACATTTCGTGAAGTGAAACAATCCATCATGTCGGCACCTGTTTTAATGGTTCCTAACTTCTCTCTGCCTTTTATCCTTCAGATCAACACTTCGGACACAAGACTGAGCTGTGCTGAGCCAAAGTGTCGATCTTGTGGAACACCATCATCAAGTTCCTGAGCTGGAAACTACTGGAGAGGGAAACCAGCTATGCGGTGGTGGAACAGGAGGCCTTGGCGATCAAATGGGCTGTAACAACTGAGGTACTACCTCTTGGGCCGTGAGTTTACCCTTGTCACTGATCATGCTGCTTCACAGTGGATGGCAGTGCACAAGGACTTCAACCCGTACATCACTTGTTGTTTTTTGGACCTCCAACCTAAAATGATTTCTGTGCTTTAAGTTGAGGTTCTCTCTAGGCCAATGCCAATGCTCTTTTACGGGTTCATGACCTCTCATTTCAGGCTGTCCAACCCAACAGGTCTGGTCTGACGGGGGTGTTGTGTCATACACATGTGCATTGGAGACAGTTTAAAGGTTCAGACAGTGTCATTTCTCAGCCAGACCAGGGGTTGGCACTGTCATATGATCCTTTCTCCTCTTGTCCCCCTGCAGACCAGCCGAAGGCCATACCTCTCAATGACATTATATCAGTGCAACCACTGATGACATCACTTCTGATACCCAGAACCCATCTACCTGCCACATCAATTCCTGTTCCGGCCTCCCACACTCCACCTCTTCTTCTTATCTACCATATTTATAGACCAGTTCCATCCTGTTAATCAGTCCTGTCTTTCACTTGTGTCTGTGAAGACGTATTTTTAATTTTTGCCTGCCTTCCCAAACCTTTTTCTGTCTACTGCCCATTTTATTACTATATATAGTGACCATTCTAAACTCCAGACACAACTGCACAAAAACATTTATTTGATAAAAAATATATGCAACAGGTTTCTCAATAGATACACCAGCACAATATACTTCCTTTCTTGTCCTCCATTCCACCCCAACAGGCTTTGCGCTCTTTCACCCAACTCCAACTTGCCTGGGTGATGCAGAGCAGCTCCTTTTATCTCAGACCTGGGAGTACTTCCAGAGCCAGGGCGATACCTGTAAGAAGCACTTCCAGATCAGATGAAAGCCACACAAATTAGGGATCATGAATTGAGGGATAGATTGTTGTGGCTGCACCCACAGAACCCATCAGGGATGCTCTATGAGACATTATCTCCTGACAAGCCCTGCAGGTTCCATATGGGTACTGTAGTCCAGGGATGCTACCAGCTAGCATGTCAGAAGAGCCAGTGGTCCAAATAACGTCCGCCTGTGTCCCTCCATTACACTGGCTACCCAGCCGGATAAGGATCTTCAGTTCTTCCCTGAAGGGATGCTAGTGTACTCACTTCCTAGATGGCATCTGCTAATCTTCTGGCAGAGTCAGGGAACACCCTGCCAACCTTTCTGAGCCAAATAAGTGTTCATGGACCAACCCCGCAGGACGTCCACCCCAACCTGCTGTTGATCAAAAATGAATATATATTATGCTAAAGCAGGATAATTTACTTAAAGAGTGTAAGCATTTAGTCTGAGACGTCAGAAGGAGGCATCAAATTGCTTGATACCTATTGGCAGAAAAGATTCATAGAGGCACTTCTTAGCAGACCATAGAGGACTGAGCCAGTGGCATAAAGTGTTCCAAAAGGGCGCCTCCCGGACGTGATTTTTTATGATGACATACAGTTCTGCCACCATTCGTTTTTTTACAACAGCTTTCAGTGTATCCAGGATTAGCCTAATGATGAAACTGTATTTCCTGAATAAGACTGTCTGGTCACTGTGTGTCTTTTTAACTCAAGATGTTTACCTAGAAGACCACAGTGTGGAACAATACACTGTATTATATAGTGGCTTACTACATTCTGAAATTAAAATGTGGTTATTTTATTCCACAGTCAATTCCTTAACAAAAGAAAGTACACTTAATATAACTTGACCTTTATTTACAAGAAGACTGTAATGATGTCAAGCCATTAAATACTGTATGTTTGCAGAGTGGCAGGATACATTTGGGAAGGGTGTGCTCAAACAGTCAAAACCATGCAACGTGCTATATAAATAGGCAACATGCCCCTACAAATAACTGCCCCAATTACACAGAGACCCATTAAATACAAGTTCCATAGATCTAAAGTTAAAATGTAGTTATATTTTATTCCACAGTCAATGCCATAACAAAATGATGTACATTTTTTAAGGAATTTTGATATTTAATACTATTATGTTGTTTATGGTGAAACTAATTCCTTAGCTTGCCATTTTATAGAATACAGTACTTTACATTTTTCTACACTATGAGAAGAAAAAGATCAAACAACTTCTTGTTGGGCATGCAGAATAATGTTATGAAAATGTGAGTTATACAAAGCTGTAGAGAAACAACAAATTGCAGAGTAATATAATTGGATCTATACTCATTTTAAATGCTATTGTTTATTATTGGCAAATTGTTATTCATACAGATAAAGTGTTTTTTTAAAGTTCCTCCTACGACCTATATATGCTATTTATTATTGTATATGCTATTTATTATTCTGACATTTACAGCTGTTGCTTCCCTGATTTCCACTGAACTGGATATACTGAAAAGTACAATTAAATATCTGATTTTTTAATGTTTGATCTTTGCTTCTCTGTGCCTCAAGGATAGGAAAGAAAAAACTAAAATTCACTCAACCCTTCAAAAAATCTGTTCCAGAAGGCTTATTTACAAATAAATTGTAGAACTAATATCTCTTGACATTTTTGCTAGAATTGCTTAACCTGTTTATGTGCATAAAAGTAAAAAACTGGAGGTTTACATAGGTCTCAGTATGGGTGCACCTAACTCGAAAAATAATGATGCACACGCACCTTACATGTGTATCTCTCATTACAACGTTAAAACTATTTTAATAAGAACAAGTTTGTCAATCGTAATCACCTACTATATCTAAAATAACTTTGGGCTCAGTTTTGAAGTTCCCCAATGCCTTATTGTTTACCACACTACCGACTTATTCCAAGTGTCTGTAGTTCTCTCTGTGAAGAAAACCTTTGTAATGTTTGTGAGACATTTTACCCTTAACAATTTTTCATCTGTGTCACTATGTACTTTATTTTAAGTTTGATCCACCATAGTAATTAACTATATAAGTTTGAACACTTCACTCATGTTATAATCTGTTTTCTTAAAGTGCAAATTTTCATCTCCATCATTCCTTCTGCATAACTTATAACCCACAGTCCCCAGACTCAGCCTAGTTATTCTTCTCTTTTTTGCCTAGAGGGGACTGGGCGGTCTCTTGGTCTGGAATCCCTACAGATTTTATTTTTTTTCTCCAGCCACTGGAGTTATTTTTTTGTTTTTTCTGTCCACCCTGGCCATGTGACCTTACTTATTCTATGTTAATTAATGTTGACTTATGTTTATTTTTTATTGTGTCTTCTATTTTTCTATTCTTCATTTTGTAAAGCACTTTGAGCTACATTTTTTTGGTATGAAAACATGCTATATAAATAAATGTTGTTGTTGTTGTTCTCTGGACCTTATATTTTTTGTAATATGGAGACAAAAACTCCACAAAATGCTAAGTTGTGACCTCACTAGTGCATTTTACTGTAACCTAAGCATAACCTCTATTGACTATGCACATCTGTTTAGCAACAATCAATCCTTAAACTAAATATGGAACTTAGCTCTAGTACAAAATCTATAATAATTACTGTGTTTTGTGATGGTAAATGTTGTTACATGTATGTATTTTTTGTTTTAATTTGGGTGGTGCTGCAACAAAAGACAACAAAGTATTATTATCATTATTATCATTACCATCATCTGGCTATATAACCTAATATGCTATTAGACTTTTTCAGTGGCATCTTGGTGTTAAAGGGCAAGTGGGACCCAATCTCCCAGTAGAAAAAGAAGATGTTGTTGAGCAAAAATTAAATTAGTAGTAAATTCACCTAAATAATGTAATGTATAGTATTGTTAAAATGATTATAGTACATTATAGTACAACTTAGCCATCATATATTTATATATAGCCATCATATTCATATAGTTATCCATGAAATGTTCATTGGAAGAAATATTCTAGATTTTTCTAGTACATGAAATCTTTGTTTTGTGCCTAGTCTGATTTTGGCATTTCAAGCCTGCAGTCTTCTTTCCATGCTTTTGCTCAGGGTGTGTGTGGAACATGAATTTTTCAGTTCCGCTTTGGGCTTGAAGTCTGCAAATCCCTTTTAAGTGACCCATTAGCTAATTTTTGTAATGTAATCTAAACGATACGTGTTATAAATGCCACAGGGGTTGGACGGGCATCCCGACCAGAAAAGGAGATGATTCCTTACCCGGACGGGATGCTCTGAGCATGCAGATGGGCATCTTGACCAGGAGAGAGGAAGGAGCCAGATCCGGAAGTGATGGCTGGAGTGGATGAATGGACAGCCCAGCAGAAGATGTTGCTGGGGATATGTCAATCCCCCAGAGCATGAGATGGCAGCAGCCCTCCATATCGGCACCCATTTGGGAACCAGCAGGGAATTCTGGGAGATGTAGTCTGGCAACACAGCCTTGCTGGGGACCATGAGTGTTGCAAGGGGGTGCTGTTGGGAGATGCACTCCCTAATAAATAGGGCTTCCGTATTACCCAGAAGTACTTCCATTGGCCAGTAGCCCCGGCACCGGATGTACTCCCTGGTCCTTTATAAAAGGGGCCGCATTCCTTTATCCAAGTTGGAGCTGGGAGGACGTGCAGCAACATTCGATTGGAAGAGGGCAGTGCTGTGGTGAGAGGAATTGAGATTTGTAGAGAGAGAGGTATTACTTGTGTGTTTGCTTTTGATACTTTGTGGAGGAATTTGGTTAATAAACCATCCTTTATTTGAACCCAGGACACTGTATGTGATCGTCTTTTGGGGTTTGGGACTTGCTGACAGCCTGGTTCCATCACAATGTACAAATGTTAAAGTGGTTGTGATCATTATCAGAAATCATGTTGATGAATTACTTCCCATGGGCTCACCACCTATGGGAGGGGCCAAGGAGGTCGGGTGCAGTGTGAGTTGGCTGGTGGCCGCAGGCAGGGACCTTGGCGGTCTGATCCTCAGCTACAGAAGCTGGCTCTTGGGACATGGAATGTCACCTCTCTAAAGGGGAAGGAGCCTGAACTAGTGCACGAGGTCGAGAGGTTCGAGGCTCACTTCGATGCACAGCTTGGACTCTGGAACCAATCTCCTTGAGAGGGGCTGGACTCTACCACTCTGGAGTTGCCCCCGGTGAGAGTCACCGAGCGGGTGTGGGCATACTTACTGCCCCCGGACTTGGGACCTGTTCATTGAGGTTTACCCCAGTGGATGAGAGGGTAGCCTCCCTCCGCCTTCAGGTGGGGAAATGGGTCCTAACTGTTGTTTGCGCGTATGTGCCGAACAGCAGTTTGGAGTACCCACCCTTTTTGGAGTCCCTGGAGGAGGTGCTAGAGGGCATACCTTCTGGGGACTCCCTCGTTCTACTGGAAGACTTCAATGCTCACGTGGGCAATGACAGTGAGACCTGGAAGGGTGTGATTGAGAAAAATGGCTCCCTCTGATCTGAACCCGACCGGTGTTTTGTTATTGGACTTCTGAGCTCATCATGGATTGTCCATAACGAACACCATGTTCAAGCATAGGGGTGTTCATATGTGCACTTGGCACCAGGACATCCTAGGCATCAGTTTGATGATCGACTTTGTGGTCGTGTCATCGGACCTGCGGCCACATGTCTTGGACACTCGGGTGAAGAGAGGGGCGGAGCTGTCAACTGATCACCACCTGGTGGTGAGTAGGCTTCAATTGTGGGGGAGGATGCCGGTCAAGCCTCTTAGGCCCAAACGTGTTGTGAGGGTCTGGCAGAGTCCCCTGTCAGAAGTGGCTTCAACTCCCACCTCTGGCAGAACTTCGACCTCATCCCAAGGGAGCTGGGGGACATTGAGTCTGAATGGGCCATGTTCCGTGCCTCTATTGTTGAGGCGGCTGACCGGAGCTGTGGCCATAAGGTGGTCGGTGCCTGTCGTGGCGGCAATCCCTGAACCCATTGGTGGACACTGGCAGTGAGGGATGCCGTCAAGCTGAATTAGGAGTTCTACAGGACCCTTTTATCCTGTGGGACTCTGGAGGCAGCTGATAGGTACCAGTAGGCCAAGCGGAAAGCGGCTTTGGTGGTTGCTGAGGCAAAAACTCGGGCATTGGAGGAGTTTGGGGTGGCCATGGAGAACGACTTTCAGATTGCTTTGAGGAGATTCTGCTCCACTATCTGGCGTCTCAGGAGGGGGAAGCAGTGCAATGTCAACACTGTATATGGTGGGGATGGTGTGATGTTGACCTTGACTCGGGACGTTGTGGGTCAGTGGTGGGAATACTTTAAAGACCTCCTCAATCCCACTAACATGCCTTCCAATGTGGAAGCAGAGCCTGGGGACTCGGAGGTGGGCTCCCCCATATCTGGGACTGAGGTCACCCAGGTGGTCAAAAAACTCCTTGGTGGCAGGGCCTTCAGCCTCCCTGGAAAAGTCTATTCAGGGGTCCTGGAGAGGAGGGAGGGTCCATCAGATAGTCGAACCTCAGATTCAGGAGGAATAGTGTGGTTTTCGTCGTGGTCGCAGAACAGTGGACCAGCTGTACACCCTTAGCAGGGTCCTGGAGGGTGCATGGGAGTTTGCCCAACCAGTCAACATGTGTTTTGTGGACTCTGAAAAGGTGTTCGACCGTGTCCCTCAGGGAATCCTGTGGGGGGTACTCTGAGAGTATGGGGTACCGGACCCCCTGATAAGGGCTGCTCGGTACCTGTACGATCGGTGTCAGAGCTTGGTCTACATTGCTGGCAGTAAGTCGAACCCATTTCCAGTGAGAGTTGGACTCCGCCAGGGCTGCCCTTTGTCACCGATTCTGTTCATAACTTTTATGGACTGTCAGATGTTAACTATCCATCCATCGATTTTCCAACACGCTGAATCCGAACACAGGGTCATGGGGGTCTGCTGGAGCCAATCCCAGCCAACACAGGGCACAAGGCAGGAACCAATCTCGGGCAGGGTGCCAACCCACCGCAGTCTATGTTAACTAATGTCTTATTTTAATTTCTTATTTTGTCTTTTATTTTTCTTTTCTTCAGTATGTAAAGCACTTTGAGCTACTTTTTGGATGAAAATGTGCTATATAAATAAATGTTGTTGTTGACTCTGCCCTGCAGTGGACTGTCATCCATTTCAGCATTTGCTTTGTACAAAACTGGAAATGTATTGGAATCCTGAATGCTGTTACCTGAGTCACAGTAAGTGGAGCTCAGCTCTAGGTGTATGAACATGCATGCTCCATGCATTTCCTTTGGCAATTCTCTTTTCTCTCATAGACAAGAACAAGCTGTCAGGTTGTTCGCTGACTTATAAATGTCTCTGTGTGGGTGAGGTTGGGTGTGTATCAGTGTGTTGAGAGATGAGCTGTCATTCCATCTAGGGTTAGTTCCAATTTGAGTTCACTGATTGTGAAATATGCGGAAGCTATCTGGAACAAAACATTAAAAACCTGTTTCATACCAAAAACTGATGATTATTTTTTTGAAGCAGAGTGTGCAATTTTAAATGTTCACATACTTGCATAGGCTGTCTTTGGATATGGGTAACTACTTTAAATGGCAACATGTGACTAAGACTACAACCTTTATTATCTTCATGAAAGGATTGTGATAAAATGTATATATGAAATATTCTGAGATCACTAGTAGTTATTAACTTTTTTTTTATTTGCTCTTTTTTTGGTATTTTACCAGCCAGTCCAACCTGTCATCAATAAATATCAACCAGATGAAAAATCAATGCAAAAAAAGCAGTTATTTGTCTGTGTTCTCTGTCCACTTACTGTGCTACATTGATTAAATGAAAGGTGGGTGCAGATTTTCTCTTGGCAGGGTAATATTCTATCTTTGGAAAATTATACAGTGCAATTTGAATTTAAACAAAAGCATGGCCCCTTATTCTTTGTGTATATGTACAGAGTATTGAACTGACCATCACCTTATTAGATTGATCATCACACTTATTTTCTCAAGAGTTTGATTTTGTTTAACTGCAGTGACATGATTTCAGATACTAATGCCAACAGCAGTGAATTAGCTAGCACTACCGGTAATTTATGTATAGGCAAATAAGCAACACCACATAAGCTAATGATTTAGGAGATGAGAAAAAATGTAATAAAGTATAAACATTCATTTACTTTTATTTTAAAGACTACAGTAAACAATTTCACACAACATGCATGAAAAGAAAAGGAGATAGTGGAAATAGAAAAAATAATAAGAATTAAGACAAGGAAGAGTCATGAGTTTACTGAATACAGCACTTTGTGATAATAATAAAAATAATAATACATGTTATATATATTGTGGTAGATAGGGGGCGCTCTCGCTCCCTTGAACCCCTGTCCACGACTCCAAACACCAGGTAAAAGTCCTCAAATCGACTTTATTCAATTGCCACAGTGTACAAAGCACACTCTCCTCCACAATACAGTGATCCCTCACTATATCGCGCTTCGACTTTCGCGGCTTCACTCCATCGCGGATTTTAAATGTAAGCATATCTAAATATATATCACGGATTTTTCGCTGGTTCGTGGATTTCTGCGGACAATGTGTCTTTCAATTTATGTTACATACTTCCTCAGTTTGTTTGCCCAGTTGATTTCATACAAGGGGCGCTATTGGCGGATGGCTGAGAAGCTACCCAATCAGAGCACGTATTACATATTAAATAAAACTCCTCAATGATATACGATATGCTTCCCGTGCGGTGCTTCGCATACTGGAAAGCCCAAACAGCACGTATTGATTTTTCATTGTTTGTTTTTGTCTGTCTCTCTCACTCTCTCTGAGAAATACAGGCAGATACTTATCCATCATGCAATACCATCAGGGAGGCGTATGATTGGCACCATTAACTGCTCCTGACGGAGGGGATGTGAGCAGAGGGGCTGTTTGCACAGTGGCTGTTTGCTTAGAAGATACGGACGCGCCTGTAAAAAAAATGCTGAAAGGCTACCTTCACATTGATCCCTTCATTGCGCCGCTTTATCGAGGTGTTTGCATACTTAAAAGCGCAGCAGCCCTATTGATTTTTGATTGTTTACTTTACTCTCTCTCTCTCTGAAATTCTCCACTCCTGATGCGCACCTTGAAGAGGAAGATACGTTTGCATTCTTTTAATTGTGAGAAAGAACTGCCATCTCTGTCTTGTCATGGAGCACAGTTTAAACTTTTGACTAAAGGTTGTTATTTCATGTCTAGAGGGCTCTAATAATGTTAAAAAACGTATTTAGAAGGTTGTAAACAGGTTTTCAATGCTCTAACTGCGAAAATATTAGATTTATAAATAAAGAATCCTACTTCTTGAAAATTCATTTATCTGTCTGGAGCGGATCAACTGCTATAAACGAGGGTTTACTGTATAACTGTGCGGAGAATATTTATAAACTGTGGGAGAGTTTCTAAGAGCTTAAAATATATAAAAATAACCATACAAACATATGGTTTCTACTTCGCGGATTTTCACCTATGCGTTCCAGAACCCTCCGCGATCGAGGAGGGATTACTGTACTCATATAAATCACTAATACTAACAATAATACAATCCTCCAGCTCCCAGACGCATTGCCACCCTTTCACCCAGCTCAGCTTGCCGTCTGGGAGCTCCCACAGTCCTTTTATATTCCCTGACCCCGAAGTGTTCCCAATCCCCAGTCCATGTGATTCTCAATCACTTCCGGGTCAGGTAAAAGTTCTTTTCTTCAGCCAGGAAGCCCATCGCTCTTCCTATGACGAACTTCCGGGTCATAGGGCATGAAGAAATCTCAGGTCCTCCCTGCAGCTCCCGCTTGTGGCCCCCATGGCATCCAGCAGGGCTGTGCGTAAAAACTCCATTGTCCATGATGCCCTGCTGGTCTTCTGAGGACCTCCATGCTGCAAGGAGGGCTCCACCTGGCGGCTTGGGGGTATTGGCCGGGATAAACGGCCGGCCATCCTCCACAATATATATATATATAGTGCATTGTGATGGATTTTAAACTCAGAAGAATTCTGCAGCTGATCTCAATCATCACTTAGTAGACTTTGATATTTCAAAAGTCTGAATCTGAATACTGTAAGTAAAAAATATTGAAAAGGTGATATTTGCAATAATCAAACTTTTAGCATTACACTGACCAGCCATACCATTAAAACCACCTGTCTAATTGTAGACTCTCAGTTAACTGGGACATACGGGAAATGGTAGATGCTGAATAAGTGTAGTTTCTGGTTGCTCGAGAGTTACTATTAAAATCAGGCCTAATAGTGTAGTCCATAGTAATTCAAAGCAAATGAACTTTTTAAGGGCTGAATATTTTTTCTGCAGCTGGTACGAATGCGCAGCAGAGCAGCTGCCGGCCACCAGAACTAAAGGCAAGAGAATCGGTAAGGCAAGAGAACGTGCAAAGCAAAATACTCTGTAGACAAAGTTTTGAGTATTATTTCCGAATCGGACCCTGACTTATCACACTCCGATTTTGATGCAAGTGATCTGGAGATCGAAAACGAAAGTGATGTACCAGCATCAGCTGATTAGTCCCCAGCTAACTGTAGTGCTGAATGCATTCATGTAGCGGCCAGCAGCTGCGTGAAGATGTGCGCACTTCACAATCCTCTGACATTTCTTTCTTTCTTAAATTTTCTTTGGCACTGAGAACAATGCATGCAATGCTTTGTAAAAATTTTAGAGTCCTTCCAACTGATAATCCACAGGGAGATTGGTTATGCCTTTAAGGCAGCTTGGATTGACATATTTGCCAATCATACATAATTTTACCTTATAAGTTCTGATGTGTTTGCACATACAAACACAGTTACACGCTCTTTACTTAAATTGAACCCGTGAGCTACCTTTTCGTTACCACCAGTACAATTGGGCAGAAACTTCTACATTAACCTAGTCTCATCTTCATTATAAATCTGCTCTGTAGTTAAGCCATTTTCTTCAATCAATTTACTAAAGACATTACAAAATAAAGCTGCAGCTTCAAAAATGTGCCAATTTCTACTCACCTGACAAATCTAGCTTACGAATTCCATGGCGAATCTTGACTTGGGAAAGCTAGCCACTTGAAAATGAACACTGACTCTCAATGTTCATTTTCTCATGAAACTCTCTCACTTTTTCCTGCAGCATGGGTCAAGAAATACAACCGCCCTCAGATCTTGTCAGCGAAAACCACTTATACAGCAATTCCATTTTTGGTGTATGAAGAGTATGATGTTTTCCACGCACTTGTCACTCTCTTACTTAGCATAAAACTCCTTTATCTTCTGAGACTGAGCCTTAATGTCATAGATTGTCAATGAGTTGACATTAAATTCCTTTATAAACATTGTACAATGTTCACCTTTCTCAAGCCTCTTGCATATTTCCATCTTCTGCTTGAGGGTAAGCACTACACACTTAACGCTTACCTGGTGCCTGTTTCATCATACTTAGGGTTAATTGAGCATAACAAACTCCACACAACCCCGATATACTCAAAGGCCATGTCCCATTTGGGTTGTGATGCAGCTGAACTATTGACTGGAGCTTCACCTCCAGCTTTTCTTCATAGTCTGCGTCAGGAGGTTTGCTAGAACTGCCTTTTGGAAGATGCTATTTCCTCTAGGGGTCACTAGCTCCCTAGTTGGAATAAGTTCTTTTGTAATTGCGGCATTTTAAGTAACCCGAAACTATATAGATATAATGTAAAAAGGCAATATCCATCCCATAGTTATATGGCGGTAAGAAATCTCATAAGAGAAAATAACAGCTTTATTTAATGCTGATTTACACGGCATAACAGACGAGGAAACCAATGGGCAAGACAATTACCCAGGTATGATCTCAATGTATACAGTCTGCCATTTTTCATCGCTGCAATGGAAGGGTTTTCAGGACGGATGACGATATCACCCATCTGTCTGTCGGCTTCGAGGTGTTTGGCTGCTGTCCAAGTCTTTTATACTGTTTTCTCCACGTGCAGGCCCTTACTTAGGTTCCAAACAAGGCAAGGAGAGGATTCAATTTCATCTCTCATACAAAAATAGTACAATACGCATTTTCATAATTGTCCCCTTCTCTCTTCAAATGCTTGCCTAGCAGTTCTAAATGCTGACAGCCCCTGGCCTGTACATGTTAGTGGATTTATAATATAATTTTTGTACACAGAACAGTGACATTAAACTTATATTCTGATTACACACGCCTAGCACCTGTTCCTTGCAAGTCCCTTGAAGGAGGCATTGATCAACCTGAAAGCTCTTCATCACTTAAAGGTGTGACTGACAAACCCCCCAACCAAGTAACTGAGTACACTTACTTTGAATATTTAGTTCACAACCTCAAGAAGCACATGCAGTGGCTGAGGGGCATGTATATATATCATAAACCCTGCTCCCTCGTAGCATCGAACAAGCTGGAGACAGTCTAAGAACTGGAGACTCTTCCTTACCTTCACCTAGAGTTCTTCAAGACAGCACTGCCCCCCCTTCTCTGCAGACATTTCACTGTCTCAAGCCCCAAGAATGTCAGTTGTTCATCTATTTGCTCCTTTAAATTGTCCTGGGTGATGTTAATGGTCTCCCATAATGCTTCTAAGAGCACAGAGATGAAGCAGTTTCTATCACATGGTCATTAATAAAGTCTGAGCTACTCCGTGAGGTTCATCCACAGGGGCACATTTGTGTCACAGTATTCCTCCACTGTTCCATGTGGATCAGCAAGACACAGTGACCACAGAATGTAGTGCGAGGTGGCTACTCTATCACCCCATAGCTGTACTTTTGCACCTGCATTCTCCGGCTTGGAGTACAATAATGACAGTCTTGGGGTGTCTGCAGTGATGATCAGAAAACTGCAGAAGAAATATGGGCTTGTACAAGGTGAAAATCTTACGAGTTCTTACAGTGGGCACCATTATATAACAACTGAAATCAAAAGTAAAAATTCAGAGCTTGCTACATTACCTAAGCAGGAGTTTGGGCAGTTAGGACTCCGGCAAATCAAACCTCACTTGTCTACAAATGTTAACCTCCCTGCACACAAATCCCCAGTCATCAATTAATAAGACAAGAGAAAAAAACAAGGGAAGTGATAAGACATATGTATTGTAAAATACATGAAATAAACACAAAACACACAAACAGTTCCTTCCTGATCCCCCAGCACTGAACATACAT
This sequence comes from Polypterus bichir lapradei, assembly GCA_026402145.1. Lineage (NCBI taxonomy): Eukaryota > Metazoa > Chordata > Cladistia > Polypteriformes > Polypteridae > Polypterus > Polypterus bichir. Next base: position 23,099,835 of record JANRMT010062848.1, on the reverse strand, counting down.
ATACACAGTGTCAATAGTGAAACAAAATGCCTGATCCCCATCTTTCCTAGCTCTTTACTGTCTATGTATTATTGTTTATGAAACAAAAACAACAAGACACACAAAAGTCCAATAACAACAACATTTATTTATATAGCACATTTTCATACAAAAAGAAGCTCAAAGTGCTTTACATAATGAAGAAAGGAAAAGTAAAAGACAGAATAAGACATTAAAATAAGACAACATTAGTTAACATAGAAAAGGAGTAAGGTCCGATGGCCAGGGTGGACAGAAAAAATAAAAAAAAACTCCAGACGGCTGGAGAAAAAAATAAAATCTGCAGGGGTTCCAGGCCACGGGACCGCCCAGTCCCCTCTAAATAACAAGAACAGTTATTGCAGCAAAATGTCTAAAAAACAGCTTGTCTTTAAAATGTAAATAAAAACTAGTGAAAAAGTTAAAATAGAACTTTTCTTAAGACAAAGACCAAAAACCCTCATCAATAAGTCCCAGAGAGCAAACAGAAAGCCATCAGGAGTGGGTTGAGGAATGTCCGAACACCTTACTGCCATGCCCAAAATAGGTGAGAAGTGCTGGCAAGTTTTTCTTTTTTATCTCAAGATAGTGATGTTGCAGAGATAAGAAACATTGTTGTATCATTGTTGTTGTTGTTATTGTCCTAAATTAATGAAATGAGCAAATCTTCTTACGTTTGTCAGAAGGGGACCTTGTTTTTTAATTTCCTGGATAATCCAGTTACTGATTGTGTCATGGCTGTCTGCAGGATGTAGGTATTGCTGTCTGGCAAAGGAGTCACCGCTTTGAAGTCTGGCTGGTTGAGTATACAAACAATACAAAGTTGTGATAACAGACCTGCTCCTCCCTTGGAGGATGTGTGTATTTACCTGACTTGGTTATTACATGTCTGACGCTATTGACTTCTAATCAGCATATCTGTACTTATTCATGATTGGTAACAATACATTTTGCTAATTTGTGTTTTCATTAGTTGTTAAACCCAGGAAATGTAGATGTGCCATTGTTTAATCTGATTTTCCAGAACTGATAATGGCAGGGACTGAAGGAGATTTAAAACCCCTGGGCAGGAGAAGACAGGAGGGACAGTCCACTGAGAACACAGCCAAGACACTCGGACAGAGCACAGGGGCTCGCAGGCTGACAAGGGTACGTGGCTGGCACAACGTGAGGCACAAGGACGGCAATACTTCCAGGGAGGAAGAGACAGCTCTACAAGGAGACGCCGGTTGTGGGTCCAGCGAGAGAGGGAAGCCGCATGAAAGGACCGAGCAAGCTGGCAGACAAGAAATAAGGCGTGCCTAGGTCACAGCAATGCAAAGAGCCTAGGGTGGAAAAAAAGGAACAACGAAGAGACGCCGACAGGGATTCCATGATTTTGACAAAACTTCTCTTGGGAAACGAGTGTCCGGTAAACAAGAGTGCATCCGTGGACCGTTGAACAATTAAGTGTTTGGGTAACACTGAGAACAAACTGGACTTTGCACCACTAAAGGTTGTATCATCCAATTCTTGTTTTTAATGGACTTTTAGAGTATGGACTGTGTGCTTACCTTTCTAAAAAAAAATTTTTCTTCATGATACTGTTAGATTTGGTTTATGTTCATTTATCTTTTTAATGTACTTATTATTGTCTGGTGTAATAGAAGTTACTGTTGCTTTTCCTGAAATTACTGTTGTGTCTTTCATTGTGTGTTTACTCACCGCCCAATTTAAAGAAACCTGTGTGCTATTATTGGTAAATTTTAGGAGTTCCCAGTCTCTTAATAAAACTGGGTGGCGTAGTCGGATAGGTAAATGGTGTCTAAGTTAGATTACCTGTGAGTGTGACCAGACACCTGTCACACGTTCTTATGTATGAGTTACGAAACTCTTGAATTACAGGCAGATAGAACTGCAGTAATTCTCACTTCTAAATATGCGTTAAATGCTACACTTATTAATGTCCATATAAACATTGATGGAACATTTTTTCCAAGTGTGTGATTTTCTACATAGAAATTGGTCGATAAATAAAACACTAACAAAACAGAATATAAGCATTTAACATTACATGTATTCTGCTGAAACTGGTTGTTTTCTGCATTTTTCAGACATTTCTCCACTCATCCATGCCCCTGTGTACTGTAAAAACTCATCACTCAGGAAATATATTAAGGGAAAGTACAATTACCACAATATTTACTGTACTATTATTACTTGTTTTTTACTGTTTCCTTGAAAAATTGCAGCATTTTAGCAAACTATGATCGTTAGAGCCTTTTTTACTTAGGTTATGTTAAATTGATAGAGTATTTTCTTAGTTATGTTAAAATGTTTGCCTTTATATTAGCGGATAGTCTATGGGAGGTTACGTTATAACCACCTCAAGCTTAATTGAAATGGCATATTTTAATTATCTCTTGTCCCTCTGACTACAGATTAGTCCTAGTTTATGATCTGCCTTGCAGTAGGTAAGGCATGGAGGGCAAACAGTTTCAAACCATGCCATATTGAACGTGCCATGCCGTATGTATAGTATATGTAATACTGAATGTATTAAGTAAAGCTTATGTAAGTTTGCCATGGAGAAATATTCCCCAATATAAAATTAAAAATTAAAATGTCTTGACTAATTACCAATTTCCTGCTTTTGTAATTATCTTTCAAAATTTGTCAGTGTCTGTAACTTTTCTGAGTAATGCACTACCCCATTTTTGAGAAAGTAATTTAACATAACTATTTGTTGATTTTGTTTATTTGTGAAGATAAATGCTAATTGCCACAAAGAACTGCACTCCATTACTCTTTCCGCTTCTTAGAATTACATCAAGGAGGTCAATATACACAAAAGTAGATATTTAATTTAATAACTGTATGACAGTGCCATATATTTATCAAGAGTCTCAGAGTAGGAAAATAATCCGAATTGGCTGAAAAATCTGTGTGACACAATTTTGGTGATGCTCTTACAATTTTACAAATTTAGGAGAACTTGTGATCTGTCCTAACTCATTAGAAGCTGCCAGAAGATAGTGCTCAGGCAGAGATCCGCATGCACATCCAAAGAAAGGCTGACTGTTTGTAAACACTGGACAACAATAAATCCATAAAAAGATACTGATTTGACAGAAATGGAATAATATTTTTCGGAAATTTTGTAAGTTACATGATCACTCCATCTATACGGAAAAGCCGTGCACTGTCAGTCAAAATGAAAGTGTAACGTTAAGTTTAAACTGCAGCTCTTGATTTGTGCATATCAAAACAAACTATTTCTTGAATTTTTCACTCAACTTTAAATGCTCTTACAAAGCATGAGGTAAGTCTGTTATCAGAGTTTATTTTCATTTGGTGTGTGTGTCTCGGTCTTTCTTTCTCAGCATTCATTACAAGAGTCAACAATTACATGCAGCTTAGAGCAATATACTACCTTATTATGTTTCACATTTTCTTTTTCTCCTATTTTGACTATTTTTAAAACTACAAAACATCATTATATGTGTCAATTTATGGTAAGGGGTGCCATAAAATCATTCATTCATAGACATGAATTCGTACTCCAGGGCTGGGAGTAGGATGCTTCATGAAAACTGGACTTCTTTTGTCCCACATTGAGGTAGGACAAATTCTTATCCTAGTGTTACTTTCAATACAATTCCTAGGAGTGATTCTGAGACGCTTGACAAATACGGGATCAGGAGGTAAAAAAACAAAAGGAGAGCAAAAAATACGAAGTAAATAAACATTCTGAATTAGTGTAAACTGCCCTAGTGTAAGTTGGGGTGTTCATGAGAAATGTAATGATTTACATCATGAAGTAGAAGTACAAAATAAACAAGAATAATTGTGTTAGATGTTTGAAATGTTACATTGTGTGCTTCAATTTGAATGTATAAAGTCTAAATATTGTAGGTTGTAATAGAAAAGTATCATTTTTCACATATAATACAGGTTCTAAAATTTAAAAATAACATCATATTCTAAAATGATAGCTCACATGCTTATGTTTGAAATTTGTCATTTCTGATGATAATAATAATAATAATAATAATAATACATTTTATTCATATAGCGCCTTTCCGATGCTCAAGGCACTTACACAATATAAGAAAGAACGGCAGGGTATACAGTATAAAGCATTGTACAAACCAAATAAATGAATAAATAAAGAAGATTAAGACAGTAAATTCAGAGAAAGCCTAAAAGACAACAGAACTGATGGTCTAACACACACACACAGGTTACATGAGCATCTTGACAGAGAGGTAAACTGAGAGAAGGGGAATGAAGTCAATTAGAGCTAAAAGCCTTCCTGAACAGATGAGTTTTGAGTTGTTTTTTTAAAAGAATTCATGGAGTCAGCTGACCTGATTAATTTCGGTAGGTCATTCCATAGTCTGGGCGCTATACTGCTGAAGGCCCTGTCACCCATGGAGTGTAGATTAGTGTGGGGCACAACAAGATTTACAGAATCAGAGGACCTTAGTGAGCGGGCAGGCACATAGTGATGGAGAAGGTCACTGATGTAGTTTGGCGCGAGGTTATTTAAGTCTTTGTAGATGATTAGTAGGATTTTATATTCAATTCTGTAAGACACAGGGAGCCAGTGAAGACGGAGCAGGATGGGTGTGATGTGCTCGCTGCTGCTGGTTCGAGTAAGGAGTCTTGCAGCTGAGTTTTGAATAAGCTGGAGCTGTGATATAAGATTAGAAGGGGCACCTGCCAGCAGCGAGTTACAATAATCTATGCGGGATGTGATAAAAGCAGGGACAAGTTTCTCAGCATTAGAAAAGGAGAGGAAGGAGCGAACACGTGATATGTTACGGAGGAGGAAGTAAGAAAGTTTCTTGATGTGATTTATGTGGGCGAAATAAGAAAGGGAGGAATCAAAAATGACACTGAGATTCTTTGCAGTAGAGGCAGGTCTAATGAGATCATCGCCAAGATGGACTGGAAAGGAGCTCATTTTATTAAGTTGCATTTTACTCCCAATTTGCAGGAGTTCAGTTTTGTTGCAATTTAAATTTAAAGAGTTCTGCTCCATCCAGGTTTTAATTTCACTAAGGCAGGTGGTGAGCTGAGAAAGCTCTGATGAAGTTCCACTTTTAACATTGAAGTAGAGTTGAGTATCGTCTGCATAAAAATGATAGCCCAGTCCATAGCTACGAATAATATGGCCAAGGGGATGCATATAAATACAGAAGAGAAGAGAGCCGAGGACAGACCCCGGAGGAACTCCTTGTGTGACTGGCGCCGAGCTGGATCTGCTGTTGCCAAGACTAACAAACTCTTGCCTATCAGTCAGATAGGACTTGAACCACTGGAAGGCAGTGCCAGAGATACCCAGCATGGTCTCCATTCTGGACAGTAGAATGTCATGTCTGACAGTGTCAAATGCTGCACTGAGGTCTAACAGAATTAATATACTGGTTTGTCCAGAGTCTGCAAATTATTGGTTACCCGTAGCAGACAGTTTCAGAGCTGTGCTGCACCCTGAAACCAGACTGAAAGGGTTCCATCAAGTTATTAGTGGTTAAGTAATTGGTGAGCTGGGAGGCTACAACACGCTCAAGAGCTTTTGACAGGAAAGGTAAGTGGGAAATAGGCCGGAAATTGTTAAGATTGTCAGCATCAAGACCAGACTTTTTTAACATTGGGGTTACAGAAGCGATTTCAAAAGTGAGCGGCACAGAGCCAGTGTCAAGGGATGAGTTTATTATTGTTGTAACAGTCGGGATTATGGTATGAAGGCAGGATTTAAGTAGTGTGCTGGGGATGGGGTCCAGTACACAAGTAGTCGGTCTCATCTTACAAAGCAGGTCATTAACAAAAGCAGATATGACTGGTGAGAACTTAGAGAAGGAGCTGGGTGGAGTGGGAAAACTGGGAGAGATATAAACAGATGATGTATTTATGTTAGTTGAATTATTTAGATCTTTAATTTTGTTACGGAAAAAGTGGAGGAAATCCTCACAGACTTCAGTAGAAGAGGTACTTGGGCCAGATGCAGGTTCGAGTAGTTTATTAACTACAGAAAACAAAACCCTTGGGTTATTGTGGCCACTTTCTATTATTCTGCCCTAGTGGGTGTTCTTAGCAGCAGTTAGTGCTTCTCTGTAAGCTCTTTGGTGGTCAGAGAAAGCATGGATGTGCACGGTGAGGCCAGTAGTACGTGACATTCTCTCAAGGTGTCGGCCAGCTGCTTTCATAGATCGCAATTCTGAATTATACCAGGGAGCTGAACGTTTAAAGGAAACCTCCTTATGTTTTAAAGGAGCTGTTTTATCTAATGCTGAATGAAGGGCTGAGTTATAGTGGTCAACAAGACTATCTTGTGTTGATGGAATAGTTGCAAACAGTAAAACATCAGAAATGGATCCAGAAAGGATAGAGGGACAGATGTTTTTAAGGTTTCTATAAGAAATTTGTCGTTTACAGGTAAGAGGAGGGAAAGGCAGTGAGACAGTGAAAAATACTGCTTTATGGTCAGAAAGTCCCAAATCAGTGCTGTAAATATTGGCAACAGATAGTCCAGAAGTGCAGATCAGATGCAATATATGACCATCAGAGTGGGTGGGAAAATCAACATGTTGTGTCAAGTCAAAACAGTCCAGTAAAGATAGGAATTACTGGGAGTATCTGTTAGAGCTATATGATATATGATTATATACCGGCCAATTTGGTTTGATGTCCTGTTATGCAAGATGCCAAGCTTTGTGTAGATTCCTCCCAATATTTGGATCTCTAGACCTAACAAAACCCCTCATTTTTAGGCCATTGTCCCCCATATTTTGTGAAGGAAATTACACCCTTATGATAAAGGGTAAACCAATAGGTGTCTTCAGCAGAAATGACCAGAAGTTTTGCATGTCACATCACATAACCCCAGTCACTCAACCTCTAATGGGATATGATGGCCCAAGAGGGGCTCCCAAGAGGCCATCAGTCCTTTTTCCAGGTGGCCTTAGCTCCTCTCTCTCTCTCCAATCTCTCTCTCTCTCTCTCAGAGAGGCTGGCATTCATGGCCATTGTTGTATTACCAATTCTTTAGCTTCATGGGATAACATTGCATGTTTCATCCAATTCTCTGGTGCCTAGCTGATTTTCTTGGGTAATACAGTTGCAGAATTTATTACTCCCTTGTTGGTTTCCTTTCTTTTGCATTGCTATTATCTGTATCCATTACAAAATAACTACTATTATGTGATTAGTAGACACAGAGCAGGAACCAGCCCTACATGAGATACCAGTGCATTGCATGGCATACATATACACACAAATACACTTAAAATCACAAATTAACCTGACACTCACATTGCTGGATGCTGGAGAATGGGAAGAAACGATTCAAATCAGGAAACGTGTAAAACATTTGACTAATAAAAAGGAGGCCATTCAGTTCTTCAAGCTTATTATAAAAGGGAACAATAGGAAAACATGCAAATTCACCTGCAGAAAATATTTTATACATTCTACATTTTTCTTACTTTCAGCTGAACAGAGACAGTGCAGTGTGATTTGCTATCTGGAGGCCTGCAGACTAATTGGGTCACAGACCACAGGTTTCTAATCTGACAGTTACATACCCACATACCTGCCATTGCCAGCGGCCAGGTCTTCACCTGAAGTTCACGCTACGTTAAATGCTCATAGCACAGCAATCACTGAAATATGTGTTATTAAAGGGCTGACCTCTGTCTAGTTGGGCTGACAGTATTTTCAGGTAGGTTTTACAAGATCTAAATCTTATTCTGAGATTGACCACTCTGCCTCTTACTCTCAGTTTTGCCAAGTCATCATTAATAAAGTTGTCAATGCTAAACTGAATGAAATCCTGGCACTTGCTTTGCACCTTTTTTGTTTTTACATCCTGCAGTTTCAAATGTAAATGTATTACAGAAAAGCAGATGGCTACCCAGTTAGGTGGTAATTGCTTCTTTAATATAACCTGTTCTTAAGCATCTGTGTTAAATTTGTTGAAATGAAGTTAGGCATCATTTAGTCAATTCTGCATAGTGAGATGCATAAAATGAATGCCCTACAAATGTCACCCGTTCCTCTTCACTCCCTTTAATGGGGCAGCTCATTGCCTGTGTGCTTTGTCCAAAGGGCTCAAAGGGTTGCTCATGATGGCTCTGGGCTTCCATGTTCGACTAGAAATACTGCATATGAAAAAAAGAAAATCTCATACCTGTGGTATTATAAAACAGAAATGCTAAATAATGGACAGAGAAACTGAAAGGAAAACCTGTGATTATAAAATGGAAATGCAGATCTTTCAAAGAACTGCAAGCAGCGTGTTTAGGACAAGGAATCTTCAAGTGTGTTGCTGAATATTTTATTAGATTTGAAAGTGTATACTTTGTTCAATTTCAAAAGAGAACAGTCCATATGTGAATGTACACTACTTTTAATATATATGACAATTTAGGAATATGTACATAGAATCATAACATTTGAGGCAATAAACCCTGGAGACCAAGCAAAATAAAATAGATCTCAGTAATATTTATTTTTCAGGCATTCCGCTGAATTCATATCATCTGCAAACCAAACAGACTACCTAAGCACAATCATTTGTCAACCTGAGAGGCTCTTTTACTCAATTGCCTACTTCTCTGTGACAAGCTCCTTTGACGTTGTCTCTTTGTAGACATTGAGTGTTCTAATTATATGCAGTATGTGAGAGAGCATTCAGGTGGTGGTGCCTCTGCGGTGTTATTAGTACAAAGAGATTCCAGAACCTGGCAAATATCTCATTTCTGCAATATAGAAAAGTTTTTAGTTAGTTTTATTTCTGTAGTTGATTGCTATTGAGTTATTTCGTCCATCCATTTTCTGAACCCACTTATTCCAATTTTGGATCTTAGAGTCAAAGCCTTTCCTGTCAACACTGGGCATTTCATATGAAAAGTGTAAAAAGGCAACAGTAAAATGGGTGCTTCAGAAAGGGAATAGTCACATTTTATTTTGCATCATTAATTTCTCCAGTGTGTGTCATAATTCTTTATTGATCATTAGAATACTGAATCGAGGAATTGTTTACTAAACATATATTTTGTTTTTTTACTGACATTTCATTTTCTGGTGTGCATTCCTTTCAATTTATTGTATTATTGAATCTATAACATTTAGTCATCTCTGGTATTATTTAAAATTACTTAATTTGCTGAGAAGCAGAAAAGGTCAGTGTCACCTCTTGAAGAAGGATTTGAAATGTTTTCTTCTGCAACAAATTGTATCCCTTGTTGGAGATTATGAAGCGTTTTGAAGTTGATTATAAAGAAGAACCATGCTTTAATACTCTGTGCAAACTTCTAAGTGTGAAATGATTCATTAATTGTCACCCATAAATAAGCATGGCAATCGAAAAAAAGCCTTCCCTTTTTGTTTTTTATTTTTAATTCTCCAAGAGTTGATTTTGTTTCTTTTTTATTTTTTTGTTGCAAAACAAAATGAACTGCTGGGTATCATGGCGGCACAGTGCATAGCTCTGCCGCCTCATGAATCCAGTTTCTTGGGTTTAAATCTCAAGCCTGATAATTGTCTGGGTGGAGTTTGCACATTTTTCCCATGTCTGTGTAGGATTTCCTCCTACATACCCAAATATGTGCAAGCTATGTTATAGGTCCCAGTGCTTTCCCTGTTATGGAGATTTTTTTTTCTGCTTTACATCCTGTGCTGCCATGTTGGGCTCTCACCCCCTATTATCTCAAACTGGATTAAGAAGGTCGAAATATGCATGCATGTATATAAGAATACCTCAGCTTCTGATTCAGGAGTGACAAAAAAATTTTTTTATTAAGTGTTTCTGAATGCTATACAGTCATTCCGCTTTCCTTTCTATGTAATGCTTTGTCTGCGTGCCCTTTGGTGTTCCGCAGCCACTGCATTCCAGGGCAACTTATACGTTATAATTTTATAGAGTCATACAGTAATTGTTACATGTAGAGAGTTCGGTGAAAGTCATAATTTGAATGTGCTAACCAACATATACAACATTGCTACACTCTCCAACACCATGATTAATGAGTATAACTACCTTAGCTTGAAACGTCTTGCTTCATTACCTTAAATAGCCATCTCCTTTAAAAAAGCATAACAAAGAGAGAAACGATATCATGCTGATCTCTGAATCAGTTTAAAAGGTTTCACCAGAGTATTATTGAATAAGGAAGTCCCTAATGAACTTCCATGGCATATCACCTAGCACCTCAACTTTCAGGTTAGTCAATCTTATACTCCATTAAAACAAGCAGCATTTGATCCCTACAAGGTTCCCTCAGGTTGGCCCTTGTTTCAGATTATGTATATTGTCTCAATCGGTATCATCGTGGGAATAGTGGAACTCGCCAGGTTTTATATGAATTGGCCTACTCTTGCATCCTAAGGTTAAGACACAGGGGAACCCTGTCCACTTACAGTTAGCCCTGATTATGAGTGATGCTTGCACAGGCTATCACTCAGTGTTCCACAAAGGAACTCACTTGCTTTGATGTAAAGAACATCTTTGAGTGGGCCATTCTTTATGCCAAGAAACCATGTGGGGTTCGGACCTTGTGATGTTAAACACAACTGACTAACTACTTTGCTGAAGGAGAGCATTGCATATAAACTTTAATCAGAAAGAAGTGTACAACTCTTTATTTTGGCATTGTGTTCATCTGTGGTGTTCAGCTTCCTTGGGAAAACACATCTAGCATTTCCGTTATAGACTGTCTGGCCATTCATCCTTAGAATTTGATAGCGTTATAAAGAAAAAAAAAATATTCAATATATAGAAATGAGACAAAACAGAAAACATATTCTAACAGTGCCTCACACAGGGCCTTGCAGTACTACTGTGTAAAGAACCACTCTGAGTAAAGATCCATAGAGAGTTAATTAATAGTTCATTGTAGTCTGTCTCTTTAAATTAATGTAGTATAGTGCCAAAGACTCAAAATGATGATTGTCATCATAATACTAGATGATCACAGTCTGATAAAAGAGAACCTGTCAGCCTGCACACACATTTAGTTATTCAATCCTTCCTATAAAAACACAAAACAAACATAAGCAACAAGTGGTCACAAGTACTTTAGAACTAGTTGGGGGTCACTGTCCCAGAGCAGATTTAATAAATAAATCAATGGATAGATAATAAATACATCTACTCTATATATATAAAATCCTAAGCCTAAAAGTGCAACGATTTTATGCAACAATTTTATGTGACTTTTTATGTGACATTTTTTGGGACGCTTTAAATTGAGCTTATTTTAAAACCTACATATATATATGTTTGGTATCATTCTTTTCAGAATTTATCGAACTTTAATGTGATGCTGTTAGATTTGCAGATTCTTATTCCATTTTTAAATTATAAACTAAAATATATCAAGAACTCACGTCCCGCGAGACGAGACTTTGTGCCAAGAGATTTAGCCATGCCCAGGGACGGAAATAAAAGGCAAAGAGTAGGACAGCTGCTGTACAGTCTTTAAAATGTTCAAAGTGCCATGCGAGATGCAGATCACGCAGCACGGCAGGAGCAGCAATCCAGCAGCTGATTGAGCAAAGAGGAGTTAAAAAAAATTGTATTTGTTTCCCATTGTATCACCATTTAAGAGGGGATTTTGGAGGAGAGACTGCATCTCCTTGGGGTTCGTTCAGCCTCCTTCTTCACAACACAAGCGGCAGAGATGCAGGCCGGGGGCAATGTTGGTGAGCGAAGTGAGCAGGGGGCGAACCCCCTAGTAAATAAATAAATAAATAAAACTTGAAATGTTAGCAATAGTTGAGGTAATTTATTTTGACTAAGACTTTTGTTTTAGTGGTTTGGCTTGGACATTTTTTGGTACCTTGACCTCTGCCTGTTTTAAATCAAATAACATGTCCACTCCTTTTGTTCCTGGCTTTTTTAAATCAACAAATTTGTCCTGTCCTTTTGTTCCTTCCTTTTCCTTCTTTATGTATGTTTTAAATCTTAATCTTATTCTTGATCACATGCCTTGTCCTAATCGCCATGGTAATGACACCACTGAGTTGTCTGGGAAGAATTAAGAACAGGATAATGAAACAGTGGAAGAGATGATGTGGTCCTAAAATCTTTAATAGGACTCAATGCTAGGAAAATGGGAGCTTGTAACCACTTTAAATTTGTAACATTGGGACATTAATGCCATCAGTATAGATGGCTAGCCAAACTTACACAGATCAACAAGCGAGCAACAGACACATAACTAGCCACCTGCTACAGCAATGCCCCATGGAAGTGGCACTGCAACCAATTACTGCCTCCTGTTAGTGAAAAATAAAAAGGTTCAGCACTAATTTGTAAAGGAACATGAAAATGATTGAAAGGGAAGATGGGAAAACATTGCTTTTTGGTTCTTGCCAATAAATGCTAAAGTGATCACCACCATAGCAAAACCAAAAACAAATGGAGTACATAGATTTGTCCACCCAGATGCTAAGTTGCACCACAACAATGTAGAGAATACTTGCCTTGCAGACCTCATGAGAGCACAGTCCCCATCTGAAAATTGTCTTTTTTTTTTTTAACAATAATTTCCCATTTCGCATGATTAACAAATACTTTAAAATGTTTTAGTATAATGACAATGAATTCAGTTTCTGGGTCAGTATCATAGAAATTCTAATTTATATAATAGTTGAGATCATCATTCTAATGTTTCCAAGATGTACATCCATTATTACAAAAAGCTTGAGGGAGTGCCACATATCTTATCTTGATAGTATCTTGATTAGTTTTCACCAATCAACATACAAATAGTGTAATCCATAATACACCCGATATCTCTGTAGGCTTAAAGGTCCCAAAATAGTTTGACAGAGTAAAAGCCTTTGGAAAACATCCTACCAATAAATAGAACCTTATACATATAATACTAAAGTTGAATGTTTAAATGACATATGATCTCATCATCTACATGGCAAATGTGCTAGAAACAAATGGTGCAGAATACTTAGGAAAAGAACTTTCATAGCACTTCACAAACTCATGTTTGTGTATATGTATTTTAAAACAGAACTTGTAGAGATTTAGATTTTTTTTGTAAATGCATTTTGTCTAGATGTTTCAGACTCCATAAACTTGCATGGAATGCCTTGTAATCCAGCCAGTCAGAATAAATACAATGCTCACTAATCGGCATGTATAGGAGAGGACATGACTTTGTGATCATCATATAATTAGACTGGTACATAATGTGCAGTGAGGTTGCAAAGACCAAAGTTTCTAGATAGTGAGGAAAGCTGCATAAGTTAGATTATCACTCAAAAAGAGTACCAATGGTGAATGCTGAAAAACCCTCCACTTATTTCTTTTTCTTTTCATCTATAGAAGAGTCAGATCTAATTACTGATTCACTTATTTGAGACACAGCACAATTCTCTCCATTTTCAAATTATTAACAGAATATAAAAAAGATGATGTCAATTGCAGCATGTTACATGTGTTCTAAAAAGAATTATATTCTGGAAGCTGTGTCTCCACATCAAGTTGTTACTGTTCATATTGTATTTTTAAATGGATTCTATATAACTGTGCTTTTAATATTCAAAAATAAAAAGATTTATCTGGATCATCTATTCGAAAAAAATTTGGATTGTCTGGATCTTTCCAAAGAATTAAATGAATAAGTGAATTAATGTGTTTTGCATCCTTTTTTCTCCCTTTTCAAACATCATATATTAAATTTTAAAAAAATTTGTATGAATTCAGTAGAGTGTTAATCCATTAACAAGAATTAACTAATGAGTGTGTCTTTATCTACATTGATGTACTTCAAACACACAAAACTCTGACATTTATCCTGAAAAATTTTCCATTAATTGCATAGGCTACACAAGCTACACCTCCTAGCTCTCTAAAGGCGCTAACATTCTTGACAATTGTCATACAATAATGATTATCATTATCACATTTTCTCACATTTTGGCAAGCACATCATCTGTCTTTGATCTTTCTTCAGAATCGGATGCATGAAGAGTTAATGAAGTGAAGGAGACAATGATGGCCTATAAAGACAGTTGTTCTAGACTGTGCATTGAGCTGTGTTCAGAAGCTCATATAAAATGCCTTATTATTTTAAAGAAAATATTTAACAAGATAAAGATACCTTGCACCTTTTTTCTGCAAAAGCTGTTTCAAGTTATAGCAGGGCTACATAATAGTATATTCTATGTTTGTGCTGAGTGCGTTTTGTTTTCATCGTCCCATTTACTGTCCGTTATGTGTGCGTCAGTGAATGTTGTTCACGTAAGTGCAGAGGGGAAGGATGATGGAGAGAGACTGCAGCCCCAAGACAGAAATCACCTGTATACACCAGATACATCCGGGACATTTTACATTTAAAAATGAGGAGCGAAGGCAAAAACAGGAGGTAACAGGCGAGAGGCGAGGAGAGAGAGAGAGAGAGAGAGAGAGAGGAAAAGAAGACAATTTACCATCCATCCACAAACTCATCACTGCTATTTATTGCTTAATCCCACTGCCTGCTTTTTCAACTACTGATCCTACATCACAACAGCCAGAGCCGAGGAACCTGACAACAAAACGGTGAGGTCGTTTTGTTGTCGGGAAGAAGCACAATATCACTACAGCCAGGTTCAATACTGCCAGACTTTATTTTGGGACACAGTTTTCACTGTGTTTCACTGCTGTGTTTATCCGATACATGTTTGTATTTGTACTGTGTTTTTTTGCTTCTTGTTTAGGGGCAAGGGAGGGTTTAATGTAAATATTTGTACTCATATATGGTAATTAGTCACTGGTGTTTTTGGGATAAGTGGTGGTTTGAGTGTGCATATATATTTATTACTGAATGTTTGTCTGTCTTTTCATTTTTTCCAATATATCAGTGTTTAATTTTACATATCTGTTTACTGTATCTGGTTATTTCATCATGTTGGGAAAAATAAGACAACTTATATGGAGTACAGCTTGTTATTAGAGCAAGAAACCTCAGGTAATCAAAGGTATAAGTCTTGGTAGTGTAGTGGCCGGTCTGGTTAAGGGGTCGGCCGTTACAGAGTTAGGTGTCCTGATTGTTGAGATGAGACTAGAGGCTTGGGTACTCTGTCTTGTAAAAAAAAAGCACAGAAAGTCTTTTCTTCTTATATCTCACAATGTTGTCAAGTACTCTTTTGTGGCCCGATTCTGATACCCCTTTTTAAGTGCCTTGGGTATCAAATTCTTTCATCACAAACCTATTTTATATTGATTGGCCATCTTAACCTGCAGTACTAATTATAGATAACAGACATAACATTTTCAATGTTTCTATGGGCTTTGAACAAACAAAGCACCTTAAATCAGTAGAAAATCCATTAAAGCCAACAGTGGGACAAAAAAAGGATGTGGTAGTGTTCAAAATGTACAGCAGCTGTACAAAAATGTGACATTTGCAAACTTGTTTTACTTTTTATAAAGTTGGGTCACTTTATTTAAACTCTTCACTTTTCTGAGCAGAAAAAAACACATTTAGGATATTTTTTATGGGTGGTCAATAAACAAACATTATACATACAGTAGAATATCCATAAAAATCAATGGTGGGTTAAAACTGACCCAAAAGACATGGCAAGGTATTTTATTTCTTTGAGGGAAACACCTTCCCCCGTTTCTGCAATGCTTTTAGGACTTCTTCAGCCGTTCCTGCAACACCCCCTGGCGACGCCCAGCAGGGTAGCTCCAAACTCCAACTCTCGAGGAGCCCCTGTGGGTGTCCGAGCTAAAGCTGTAACCCAGGGGCTGCCCTCTAGCATTCTGGGGAAGGTAATGCTCTGAATATGCTCTCTCCCCAGGCGTCCCATATGCCACACTGGGCAAATGTATGAAAAGTCACAAAGTTGCACCCTGAAAAGATGGAATTTAGGATGCTTTTACTGATTTCAAACACAAACATGGGTCAAATTTGACCCTATGAAGTTGTGAGGGTTAAGAAAGAGCCATGTCTTCATCAAATTAAATATCAGAGGACCTTAGGAAAAAAAATCGTAGAGATGCATTAACTTGGAAAAGACTACAAAAGCATTTCTAAAGGCCTGGTTGCTCACCAATCCACAGTAAGACAGAAAAATGGAGGAAATTCTGTACTATTATTGCTCATTCTAGGAGTTGGCATCTTACAATGCTAATGGAGGCGAAAAAGATCTTTAGGGTAACAGCAAAGGTCCCTGAAGAAATCTCTTGAATGTCCCCAAATCTCTGTTTATGTATCAACCATAAGAAAATTACTGTACAGGAATAGAGTTCATGGAAGGACACCATGAAGGAGACCAAAGATTTCCAAAAGAAATGCTGCTGCATGTCTTTACAAAGGAATGACTGTACTTTCCATAATGCTTTTGGGGTAATGCCCTGTGTATGGATAAGACAAAATTCAACTCTTTGGCAACAATGCATAATGCTACATTTGGTGGATAAAAGCACTACACACCAACACAAAATCTCATCTCAGTCTTGAAATAAATTAAGGATCTGGATGGCTTGCTATTGTTGAGCGAACCATATATTGTGTCTAGAATTTTTACAGGAGATATCCGTGCAGTGGTCTGTCATCTACATCTTAATAGAAATTGACAAATACATAAAGCGCAAGAGTAAATCAACAACAGAATGTTTTAAACAAAAGAAAATGTGTTTTTTGGAGTGGCCCTGTCAGAGTCCACACTTCAGACCAATTGTAATGCTGTGGCATTATCTAGTGAGAACTACTCACAAAAGGGACCCAACAAATATCAATGAACTGAAGCAGGAGTTTTATCAGAAGGAACAGGTTAAACTTTCTTGTCACCATTGTGCAAGTCTGATTAGCAGCTATAGGGTATGTCTGATGAGGGTTATTGTTAGTAAAGGATGCTCCACCATCAAACAATGTGTTCAGAATTGAGTAGAAATACAATTATTTGTGTTATTAACTTAAGTAGATTGTATTAGTCTATTTTAACTTGGATGAACATCAGACCACAATTTTATGAGTAAATAATGCAGAAATTCATATAATTCTGCAGTGTCTCTCTACAGATCCTCCCTCATCCAACCTAATAGTAAACCTTGTCAAATAAATGGCTCATTACAGAAAGCCACCATAATCTCTTATCAATGATGGCAACAGTATTCTTCGTATTCCTGAGAGTTGTTCCTGAGTGTTGACTGTAATTTTTTATTAGTCTGATGGATCAAGAAAGATTTTCTGTGAATGCTCAGCAGTTGCCCTTGCCTGTCTTCTTTGAGAAGGGAGTTGATTATTTATAATACAGAGCCCAGCATGTGGGCTGCTTTTTCACAAATCCATCAAGCTTGAGTAAGCTTCTGTGTGCCTTGTTCACCCTACTTTTGGAAATGCCATGTTTTATTGTGTTTTTAGTTGGATTAAAATTAAGGCTTAATTTCTACTAGATCCTTATAGATAACATGGTTAGATGAGCTTCTATGAGTAGTTTGTAGTTCAGCCTAAACCCCTCTCATAGACTAGATAAAATAAATACTGTAAATATTGAGGAATTCTGAATAATGTATTGTATATTACATACAGAATTACTGTGCTGAGTTTGTGTGTTATATATTGTTATGAAAGTATTATTTGGCTCTGAATATTGTCCCCACAAATACCAGTATTTTTTATGAAATATGCTTGTTTTTTGTACTTAAGTCAGGCATAAGTAAAATTGCTTAATCATTTCAGGAGTTATAGCAGATAACCCATCTAAACTAAATTAGAGCAAAAAGCTATAAAAACGCATGTGATGTTTATAGCTACATTGAAGAAATGTTGTAATGTTATTAAATCTGGAGATGTGGACCTATATGTAGAACATACACTATACAAGGCAAAAGATTACCAATGGATAAACAAACCAAAACAGAAGGTCAAAGCAAGTCTAAATTAGGATCCAAAAAAATGCATTCAAAACCCATTTGCCATAGCATACAGACCATTAGAAAGTAACAGAATCAGATAAGCGTAATGCCTTTTACACTTTTTTGAGTATATAAACATCTAACTAGCAGCATAAGCTCCACCAATCACTAAGGAACGTCAAAACAAATGCAAAGTGAGTAAAAAAGTCAGAAGGATGCAGGCTTTGTTTTTAGCTTACATATTTTAAGAAATATTAACTAATTCCAGCATTTTTAATGTGTATCAAATTGGTGTGATTCTTCTCTTATAGTATCTTCATACTGCAAAACTAACACAGAAGAGCTCTCAAAGGCTAAACCATATATCTGCAGAAAATGCCACTACTCAAAATAAACATTAAAATGGATATTAAGTTTAAAGAATTTTGCTCCATAAATTCTGATAACACTCACATATATAAGTAAAAAGATTTAATCATTTTAAAAGTAACACATTGTGACAGTCACCTTGTAATGTCAAAGCTTGTATTCTAAATACTAGTAATACATAAGTGCCATTCCATTTTTTCAATTGATTCCCCTACCATTTTTTGTCCCTGAAATGCTGTAAATGAAGTGAACATCCGTCTTTGAAATTTGCATACATTGCTTTGCTAACGAGTGTGGGCATCATAACTGGTAGAAGGTTATGTCTCAGATTTCTCTATACAGATGGTTTATCCAAGGGTGGTGCATAAGTATCTTTAAAAAAAGAAATGACAAACTGAATAAAAATGGAAAGCATTACCAGATATGGAGTACCAAAATCTAGCAGTTGGCATTGTGAGTCCTTTGAGAAAGCTATCATAATAAGAAAATTCTAAAACGAGGCTGTTGCACTCATTAAGCCACTTTGCATTATTAGCTAAAGGAAGGTTGGCATTTCATTTGCATTATGGCCTGGGGCTATAGCTGTATGACAGTCAATTACATATGTCCACTTGACAGCACAGCTAAAAAGTTTATTGGTTTGTGCTATTTAACTACTGACATTATGCTTCTTTGTTCTTCAGAGTTCACAACATCTAATATGAAATATTTTTACAAAATGTGTTGCTGTCAGTTAAAGCAGATTATTTTAGTGTGAAAGAGATATTTTTGTTTATTTATTGGCATGCCTAAGTGTACGGCCCAATGAGCACATCTAGAATGTGGAATGAAGAAATCAGATAAACTGCTTCATTCATCCAATTTGTAAATCATTGCACATACACAAGGAGGAATGAATATAAACAGAATAAATGATCATTGGACAGGAGGAACGGTTTAGAATCTGCTGCCTCACTGGGGCTAACAATACAGACTTTTTTTGGTTCAATAATTTTTGGGTATGTAAACTGAACAAACATTAAATGTATTTGAATTACCCTGAATTTAATCTTCAAATACGCACCTGCATTTGCAAACCTAAAGGTTTATACACATTAGATACATCATATACTTAAAATAATACTCAAAATACGCTGAATTTAAAATATAAAGTAACATAACATATGTAAACATTCCCAGGCCAGATTAATCCAATTCAGGGTTGCTTAGGGTGGAAACCTTGCAAGTACAAGTAGGAAACTAACACTGGATGGTCACACTGACACCATATTCTGCCAGTTTTCAGCTACTAAGTAATCTAACACATGACATAGAAGGAATACAGTAATACCCGGAGGGAACAAAAAACAGAGATACAAGGAGAGAACATGCAAATTACACAGAGACTCCAACCTGGTGCAGGACTTGACCCTTAGATGCTGGATCTGTGACCACTGCACCACCATACCATCCAATTTAAACTAATATGGAAATAGAAATAAATGCCTACAGATTTATAAATGCTAATATATGTAAAATCATTACTTTCAAAACGGCACAGTTCAATTGGCAAAAGACAAAACAGTCTACTCTGGGTAAACTGGTGGTCCAGTTCTCTCGGACATTCTATAAAATACTGTCATAAAGACAAATCTTAAAATCTTCAGCACTTTTAACAACAGGTTCATTCTACCACGGTGTGCTAAGAAGCGCCTCTTTTCTTTTCGTGGTCTTTTCCTCCCACTGCTATCCACCTGATGAACTTGTTAAGTTTATTGTTATTTATTCACTTATTTATTTACTTATTGATTGACTGATTGGCTGTCTTATCTGCCCTGTGAGTCTGTGCCCTTGTGTTTTATGTTTTCTGCCTCTGTATGCATTTGAATTTTCCTTTAGGATTAATAAAATGTATCTAATCTAAATTTGTTGTTGCTTATGACTCATCCATCTTTAGTAAGGACCCAAAAAAGTGAATGGGAATGATTTATTAATTAAAAGTCAACTAAACCATTATCACAAATCTGTGTTATTGGTTTAAATACAGAGACGAAAGGAGTATCTTTAATTTGAACTTATATTTCCTCTTATCCTTACAAGTGAAGCTCATTGATCTCTCTTTGCAGTTAGCCATGGTCTACACTTCTCATCTAATACATATTTAACTGATCTGTATATTTTTTAGCATTACCTATGTATGGCTAAGCAATTAGTTATGTGACACTTGTGGCA
The DNA here is from genome assembly GCA_026402145.1 of Polypterus bichir lapradei. NCBI lineage: Eukaryota > Metazoa > Chordata > Cladistia > Polypteriformes > Polypteridae > Polypterus > Polypterus bichir. The sequence continues at coordinate 23,079,383 of JANRMT010062848.1, read as the reverse complement.
TTGATCATAGGTTAACATAAAAATGAGGCGATCAGAAGAGCTATGTCACCTTGTTGCCAATGCTGTCAATTAATTTCTCAATTATGACCTTTTTTAAAAGGTGAGAAAACCCATCCAACCCTTTACACTGCTTGCCCTGTCATGCACCTATTTTATAAAATGCTACTCAGTTTAGCACAGTTCCAATTGCACCTTGTAGATCCATATCGGATGTGTGGATAATTAGGACCATTACTGACACTAAATATCTCAAGATGCTGGCATGGCAGTTGCCTTTTAAAAGTGCTCTTGCCCTTCCTAATGCCCTATAGTTGACCTTCCCATCTTTAGAAAATGTATGGCAAAATAAGAATATACCATTTTATATATCTAGTATTATATATAATTTGCTGTTTGACCTGGCTTTTTTCCACTTCTTAAATCTCAGATCACTAACACCAATACTGCTTTAAACTGAAGTTACTTTCTTTAATACAGAGAAGGTTAACAATGGAGTGTACACAGAGTGAAGTACAAATATAATAAATGTCTAAATTCCATCTTTGGATTTAAAGAGATTATTTACTCAGTTTTGACCCAGAGCTCTAAAGAAAATGTTTCATAATTGGAGCTGCTAGATGATCTCATAATGTTCACTGACATCTGTGTGCTCTAGGAGTTTTAGAACAGCTTAGATTTGTAGGTTCATAGTTCCAAAAGCTCTAGGTTTTCACTCAATGTGTGATTAATTTCTTTATTTTGAACATTGTGAAATTAAACCTTACCACAGTGTGAGCCTTGTGCCCTTGGCCTCAGCATGTTTCTTTTTTTAAATCTTGTTATAGAATTTATTAAAAGCATGTTATGTTCCATACAATCATGTCAAACCTAACAAAACTAAATTGAATTCAACCCCCAACCATAAGAGAGAAAGGAAGACCTATAGCCAGAGTAAAACTTTCAGTGTAGTAAAGAGGGAAAGAAGTCCTTCTCCCCAATATAAGAAGCTTATTCTAAAATGTTATTGATTAGATCCTGCCAGGCTTTACAAAAAAGTTTGGAACAGATCCTCTAAGTAAGAATGTGATTTTATCCTATTTCAAATAGTATATAACATCAGTTACCCACTGATGTAAAAGAGATGGGCTAGGATTCTTCCAGTTGAGCATGATAAGTCTATGTGCCAATAGTAAAGTAAAGGCAATTACAGTTTGTTTGTCGTTCTCCACTTCAAGCCCTTCTTGGAGTCCACCAAACACAGCTGTTAGTGAATTAAGAGGGATTGTGACACCAAGGCTGACTGATAGGCATTTAAAAATTTTTGTCCAGAATGATGTTAATCTGGTGCAGGCCCAAAACATGTGGCCCAGTGATGCTGGAGCTTGATTGCAACATTTGCGGGTTGGGTCATGCCCTGCAAACATTTTGGAGAATTTTAAAAGAGATAGATGTGCTCGATAAAAGATTTTAAGTCGAATAATTGAATGCTTTGCACATATGGAGCTAGAATGAATTCTGTTAATGGCTGCCTTCCAGTCTTTTTCTGAAATGTTGAGTAAGAGATCATTTTCCCACTGCATGTTTCTAATTCAGGGCATCTTGTAGTTTATAATTGAGATCCCAGTGAGCAATGGAAAGATGGCAACACTCCAAACACAGTTCTGTGAAGTGAAAAAGAAAACTGATATGTATTGCATTAAGTACCTTGAACTGTCAAAAGATAATCAGTTTGTACTCTTGATAGACACAGTCCACAATAGTTTTGACTCACGCAAAGTAAATAGAAAAAAATCAACATGTTTTAAAAGTCTGCAAGAACATCCTTCTGTTAGTTAGAACGAGACCAAAATACAATCTTCTCACCCTTTCCACTTGAGCTACTGAATTGGAAGTCCAAATAACTCAGCACATTATTCCGACTGCAGTGGTTAGTTCCACACCCTAATTAATTCAGGAAACCCAGCGGTCCAACCACCAGGCACTGTTGGTTATCTTTACTTCACAAAACATTTCTCTGTAAAAGTGCTTTGCCTATGACTAGCTCCATACCTTCATTATCTCTGCTTACTCAAAGGCCCAGTCCCAAACTCTGTGACTCTGACTCTGTCTGCGAATATCTCCTCTCTGCTCTTCCTGCAGTTTATTTATCAGGTACGGACACCAAAACACTGAAGACGACACTGATTATGACTTTGACTACTGAGACTTTGAATTTGACTCATACTCTGTGATGTCACTGGCAGGCATTATAACTACTTACAGCTATTCTAGTTTGCCTTCTCCAATTATATTACGGCAGTAAACTAGCAGCATCGCGTTCTTCTTTCCAGTTCCCCTCACCAGCATGCAATACTATCGATTAGTATCTCTGTCATTTTCGTATGCATGTAATTCCATGTATAACTTTCAGACTCACATTGCTTGCAATTGCTTCACACCACCTCCCATTGAAACACTTCTGCATTCAGGAAGCCTAAGACACCCCTTTGCCACTCATGACACAACTGGTACAAACGCCCACTCGCTAGGTAAGTGCATGTATTAACTTCACAATTATGCCAACACTAAAGTCACTGCGACACAACCTGTCACACAGACATTGCAGAGCTTGGCATTTCTTAGCGTGAACCCCCTGTTTAACAAGCACACAGTCAAGAGGAAGCAAAAACATCACAAACTGATAAGATCTCTCTCAGTGCGTCTTCAGGAAATGCTGGTCACAAACTGAAGGCCAATTTCTCTGCCACCAGGGTTTTTATGTCAGCAAAACCAAAGGTGGTGGAATCAAATGTCTCTTCTCGATTTACATGCTTCCATTAGGTCAGATTATCTCAGGGCATAACGTGAGCTACCAGAGCTATGCTGATGACACACAGCTGTATTTATCAACAGCACCCGACGACCCTGAATCTCTTTTTTCACTGATACAATGTCTTACTTGTGTTTCTGAATGGATGAGTAGTAATTTTCTCAAACTAAATAAAGTGAAAACAGAAATTTTAGTGATTGGCAATAATGGATATAATGAGGTTATTAGAAATAAACTTGATGCATTAGGATTTAAAGTCAAGATGGTGGTAAAGTATTTAGGGGTTACTATTGACTCTGACCTGAATTTTAAATCACATATTAATCAGATTACTAGGACAGCAGTTTTTCTATAAATATAGCAAAATATAGCAAAAGTTAGACCTCTTATTGAAAGATGCTGAGAAATTAGTTCACACTTTTGTTTTCAGTCGACTAGATTACTGTAACACACTCCTCTCAGGACTACTCAAAAAAGATATCAATCGATTTCAACGAGTGCAGAATGCAGCTGCTAGAATTTTAACTAGGAAAAGAAAATCCAAGCACATTTCTCCAGTTTTGATGTCACTACATTTGTTACCTTTGTCATTTAGAATTGACTTTAAAATACTGCTTATGGTTTACAAAACCATAAATAATCTCGCTCCATCTTATATTTCGGAATGTCTTTCGCCTTACACTCCAAATCATAACCTTAGATCTTCAAATGAGTTTCTACTTAGAATTCCAAGAGCTAAACTTAAAAGAAGTGGTGAGGCAGCCTTCTGCTGTTATGCACCTAAAATCTGGAATAGCTTACCAATAGAATTTGTCAGGCTAATACAGTGGAGCACTTTAAAACACTGCTGAAAACACATTACTTTAACATGGCTTTCTCATAGCTTCATCTTGGTTTAATCCTGATGCTCTGTATATTCAATTAATTATAATTATTATTCATAGTGGCTCCAAAATCCATACTATCCCCTACTTTCTCTTCTGTCCTCTTTCTGGTTTTCTGTGGTGGCAATCTGCCATCTTATCCCATTTGAAGACAGAATATACCAATGACTACATTCAGATCCTTACTTGGTGTGCACTTTAAAACCTTCCCTGTAAAAGTGATATGCAAACAGTGCACATAATAATAGACTAGAACATAAACATACAATAAGCACCATCTTTTTTGAAAGAAGCAATATGTTCATTTGCAGGGCATTGGCTCAGGTACAGTAAATCTCTTTACACTTTACACAGACTTCGTAATGTAAACAAACATTCCAGTAACAAATTTCTCACTTCTGATATGAGCTAACAAAAATAAAGTACAATTCTATGGAAGAAATACAAGAAAACAGTCTAAAATCCTTGCTGTAAGAACACACAACAAAAGGAGACATTTCAAAATAAATACCATCACCTAATATTTTTCAAGCAAAGTCATTTTTAAAGTCGAGGCTTCAACGTCTGAGGCAGTAAAACTGATTGAGGTAAATTCGCTCAAATGTAAAGAAAACTTCAGGTACTTTTCTAGTGATATATATTATTTGTGCTTTGAGTTGAAATTGAGTAAAGGGTTTCTATAAGTGAATTTTTTTCAGGATTATTTTGTATTAGTGGAGAAAGATTATTTGTTTCCATTTCTATTTCACTATATACCCTGCTTTCTTCTCACTTATTTTTTCTCTGAACCATGATGCCAAAAAACTGCATACTTAATGTGCCTTGCTATATTTCCCGAGCAAATTCACAGGCTTTTCCATAAATTACACTGGAGACATTTGGCTTATCTTTCTGTGACCTGTAGACTTTCTTTAGTCACAATGTTAAAGGCCAGGCCCCAATGACTTTTACTCTGTATTTGTCAATAAAAAGTAGTGTACCAGCATCTAATTTTAGTTGTTTCTGTGACATTTACAGCAAGCATGCTTTGGTTAACAATGAGGCAGCCAGAGCCTTCTCCACTTTGGAGTGCCCTCTAGAGTTGGAGCCAGTGGAAGAGCCCAATCAGGAAATACCATGAGAATCACTGTTATAATGTATAGTCTTTACAAACGTAGAGGGGCTCACTTAAGTCAATGTCACATTACGTGACCTCTAGTTGTAGGAGATGTCAGACTTGCTGACTACAGTTGCTGATCTTATGGTCTCACAGGGCCAGACATGCTTGTCAAACAAGACTGCACATGTGGGGACAACCCATTAAAAAATTTGAAATGAATAGTGGCAAAATCTGGCAGTGCAAAGGATAAACCCACAGGGCTTCTTACTAAAACACCATTCCCTAATCCCTTCGGTCCATGCACTAAACTAAATCATTGGGGTTCAGGGGTAGAGCAAAAGAAACTGAATAAAAGACATGGTGCTAAAAGGAATTAAAAAGCTAAAGCTGCTTTTATCTATTCAGGAGCCCAGTAACACAAGGTAACTGAAGCTTAATGACTAATTTGTATGTTGTAATGACAGACAGGCACATGCAGAACACTGCAGCTACATTTGAGAAATGCTTTTGTTTGCTATGGAATCTTTTTGTCATTTTCACTATTGCATCACTATATGGCATAACAACAGCAAACAGAATTTAGATAAGCATTGTGGTCTATACTATACTGAATGTAACAAGCCATTGGTATTTTCTGGCATGGCATGTTTGCTTTTCCAATTAGACAGTAATGTAACTCCTTTAGTTACTAAGTGTACAGTCAAATGGTGCAGACTCCTCTGTGCTTTGTTGGTGTTGTTAGGCAGATTTGTCAAATTGGGTGTTTTGAGTACTGAAAATTGCATCTCTTGGGGATCTTCATTATCAGCTCTCCTATTGCCTCTTCCAAAGCCCGAAAGCGACCCCCTTCTCCAAGTATAACCCTTCCTAGTTTGTCTCCAGCAATAGGTTAAACAAATCACCTCTGGAAGGTGCAGCACAATCCTCCGTCCTGGTAGCTAGTATCTCTTCTTACACTGAAAATGTTTCTCCCTCCAATTTAATTATAGAGAAACTCTGGATGTGAAAATCCTTCCTCTGCTTGCAAATTTCTAATTCCTTTAAGCTATGTCCTGTCCTTGATCATTAGCCAGTATTCCTCAGTATATGTTCTACCTTAAAGGTGTAGTTCCTACCTGTACTTTAGGCAAGTAAACCTAGTCAAATGAGGAGACCAACAATAAAAGGAAACAGCAACACCAAAGACAATACTGATGCGGCTCCACTACATAATTTGCTATAAAGAAGCAAAATTCATACTTATATAGAACAATCAATGAAAGCTTCACAGGTTTAAATTTACTAGTAAAGGAACTAAATATATTTTAAAGATCAGATTAAAAATCAAACTATACGCTTTATATGCACTTTACACATTTAAATTATAAATCACATTTGAAATTACTCACTTTTTCATCTAAGATCATTATATATATTACACTTTTAGTATACTATCAAGATGGCAAATATTTTCCAAAATTTCCACATATAATCTAATGTGCAACAGTAAGGTTCACAAGAATGATGAAAATGAATCAGTACAGCTCTTTTGCCTGTTAAGCTTATAATGGACTTTCCAATCATTCTTTGGGCTTATGGTGATTGATTTAGTAACAGTTTACTTTGCTGTATGTATTAATAACTAAGTCCAGTCCTGCATTTGCTTTAATGACAAGGTAAAATTTCTGCAAAGTGGAAGTAATTTCAACATGGGGCAGAATGCCTACTTCATTAATATAGCCTCTCTCTCAGAACAGTTTTTACTGTGGCTTTCATGAAATAGATTCTTATTTTTAATATTTATCTATATCATTACTAAAGCAAAAACTTTTATTGGTTATATTGGAACCTCAATCTATGACCTTAGCCAGACTAGATTCTCCAAACTGCACTTCAAATTTCATATAGGCAGGTTGCTTTTTCCCTCCTTCAACCTAACCTTAAAACCCTTATGCAATAAGGGGTTTTGACATTATTGTGACATAATTATATTCCCAAAAATCACTGACTTTTATTCTACTTATAAAATTAAGGAGCTGCTAATGGCTGAAGAGTAGTGAGTACAACATTCCACATTTTTTAATCAAAAGTATTCATAAGATTTTTAAACCTTTGCTCACACAAATATCAACTAAATAAAACACAAAAAAAATTGTGACTGCCTGGAGACAGAATGAGGGTTCAACAACAATGGCAATATGAAGAGTGGAGCACAGCACTGTTAACGTTGAATTACATTATGAATTACATGGGCATTTGCGTGGCCACTAATGCTCTCCTCCTGCAGCTTCTTGGTCTGATGGTATTTTAAAATTAAATCTGGAGATCCTTCTGCTAACTGTGCATGAAAGGGCTCTTACTTCTCCTCAAATATAACCATCCAGGAATCTCTGTCACTCCTCACATGAGTGCTGAAATCTCCAAGCAGGACCTGGAGTCAATAGACAGTACTCTTTTGAGCACCAAATTCAATGTGTCTGAAAAATGCAAAACAACAACAACAACATTTATTTATATAGCACATTTTCATACAAATAATGTAGCTCAAAGTGCTTACACACCAACTACATGCCAACAACAAAGTGATCCTCTTACTTCCAGGTATAAACCGCAACCTATCCAAAGGGATGCAGGTATCCTCAAAACCACTAGGACCATATCCAATGATGCAACTTTGGAATAGGAGAGATACCATGCCTGACCAGCAAGTCTGTTTCCAGAATCAGTTCTTTGACCAGATGTCAAGTTTCATTCTATTTGTCATCTGCTTACTCAGTGAAGTATAGGTGCTTCCTGTCAATTCCCATGATCCTTCCCTTTGACTTTAATTGGATACTGGGGATATCAAGCTTTGGGACTGAAGGTCAATGGAGCAATAAGGTAGGCAGGTACAACAGGAGTAGCATGCAAAAAGTGAATCTTTTATGTCAAAATTTGTATTTATTTAAAAACAATGCCAATAAGTGGTCTTAAAATAAATCTACAACAAATAACAAAAACTGTAAATAATAAAATGTTCGTACAAAATCAATGTGCTCATGAATATAAAAATCTAAAAATAAAAATAATTCGCTTTTGAACGGCTAGAAAAAAGATTCTTCTTGGTCCGGTTCTCTTTATTTTCCAAAATACAAAGGGAAAGATGGCTTGTCCAGGTAAAACAGGTCTAAAAAATTACATGTAAAGAGGTTCCCTGCAGCAGCACTGGTCTTACACGGACTTCTCCTGCCCTATTTAACCACTGAAGAAGCCCTTAACAGACCAATCACCCTTTCTTCAGCACTGCAATTCAAAACCCTTCAAGTTGTAACAAAAAAATGCCAGGATAAAACCAACAGACTGACGGCTTATGTCTGCACTTGAGGACTCATAGAGTGTATTCCAAATCTGACAATGTTTTGCTGCTCTCCATGTGTACCTGGAGAACAAGCCAGAGATTGCATTATTTACTTTAAAGTGACCATAAATTCCAACTCCATTAATAAAAATTTAGTAAGGCTCTTTTAAAATTTAATTTTGTAGGTCAAGCACATTCAAACACAAACAGGTAAAGAGCATAAATAAATATTCCTGAAGGGTATTAAAATATTAATAAAACGAAAACCTCTCAAAATCCAGTCAGGTTTCCATTTAGCCATGTACCTCTTCCAGAGCCTGTAGTCCGGGCAGCTAATCCCTGAAAGTACTTTCTTGGTGAATCTTCGCCATTCACCTCTGTTCTAGGAAGACTCCTCTTGTTATACTTTCCATCTCACACCTCTCAAATCTGTTCTCTTTGGATCAGGCAAACCCAATAGACTGCCCACTCCACTCTTTGGTTAATCAGAGTTGATTGTGTACATTCACCCACCTTCATCACACTAGCATTCAGGAGATTCAACTTCACTCCAGCGATTCTTGAAGCAAGACTGCTTGACAGACTGCTATCGTGAATGGCTCTCTCTCTCTACCTGTACTCATTCTAGATTTAAATAATGACATCAGGGAACCTCATCCAATCCGTGATCACCACTTAAATGCCCTTAATTGTTACCACAATGGAATCCTCTCATTGCAACGTATTTGTCCATTGTGCTAAAAAAAACATCCTGATCAACTCCATCTCATTTACAAGCTCATGCCAGCCCTCCAGTTCCTTCTTTCTCTCTGGTGGCAATCAAATTCACCCTCCAACACTCCATATCACAGTGCACCAAAACACATTGTGCCCAATGTGCACCATCCCCTTTGTTAGGTTAATACACAGTGCTTAGTTACATATCTTTGTAACTTCCTAAATAGCCAAGTGCACTCCAGCCTGATTCCTGGGTACTTTGTGACAGTCACAGGTGTATCGCTGATGCTGTTCATCAATAACTCAGCCTATCAATGCTATCAAAGAGACCAACTGCAGTTAAAGTCCCTTTACTGCTATAAATCCTGACAAACTGAAAGTTGCAAAATATCATAAGCAAAGAAAGAAAGGTGGACTTCAAGCTAGTCTGAGATGGATAAGATTTAAACAACCACAGTGAATCATCATTATAAGCAATTCATATTCTTCAAGACATAAATTGGATGAGCGGAGGGCATTGGCACTATATTTCTATGAGTAATAGGAAATGTGTATAATGCAGTTTACTGAAACTTGGCTTAAGATTACCAACTCAAATAAAGAAACTGAAATAGATGGATTTATCTTGAATAGTAAGACAGAAACCCATCTTCTGGTACATAGATGGGTTGCCTAGTACATCAATAAAAGATGGTGTAATAATATAGTTACTAGAGAATGAATCTGTTTCATCACATGTGTTAAGTATTTTAAGCTACTCTTGATTAACATGGTGCTGGAGAGTGGTGAAATGTTGGATTTAGGTTGGACATACAAGTAAGAATTTCACTGTACTCTGTGCACAGGGTAATACTATTGCTACAAAAACTACTACTTTTACTGCTGTATATGGATACGGCTGAAACAATTTATAAAACTATACAAAAAACAGAAACTAAATCAATCAGTTCATTTAAATTTGTGATATGCAATTTTAATTTATATGAATTGGAATCAGGGTTGTCACACTGCAGAACAGCCCTTGGTGTGACTGATCATGTTGTCATTTACTTAGTAGCAAAATGCAAGTACAAACTGAAAGGGAAAAATCAATCATGTGCAACTCACAGAAAAGGAGGAGTGGGGCAACAGCATTCTCCAGTGCTTACTGCAACACCTTGACAGACTCACAGACATGGATTAATTTAGCTATGTTGTCAAAAAGTGCAAGATTTTCTGTGAGTCAATGATCATTAAGAAGAAAACATGAAAAGTTAATGCAGACAGTAAGCCATAAATTACCAAAGATATTAAAGCATTTTTAGGGAAAAATACAATTCTCCCTGGGAACATGATGTCAGAGAAAAACATAATTTACAGAGAAGGATAAATAAAAGATCAAAAGCTGATTTAATAATAACAATCCAAGGTTGATGCAGAAAGGTCTGAAAGCTATCTTGGGATTTGGAGCTAAAAAAATAGTGACCTTTCTAACAGGCAAAGATCACAAGCTCTTTGTTAATGAACTAAAAAGTAAACCACATAGGAAAAATGCAAGAAATGTTTATCAGATGGAACTTGGCATGGCTGAAGAGGGGAAATCTCTGCACCAGGTCAAATATTATATATATTGCTATACCTGAGCAATATTTCTGGAATTTTTTCAGCATTCAATACTATTGGCTGATAAATGGATTATTATTCATATTATTCAAAATATTACACTATGAATTAAAGATTTTCTTTTGAAATGTTTGTAAATAGCTCGGGTGCGTGACACTTTTTCAAAGGGCATTCAGTCAAACACATGAGCACCTCCATACTGAAACCAAATTTCATTACCAGTTAAGAAATGCCGTTTCAATTTGTACCAGTCTGATTTCAGCAATTTAGGACTCTCCCTTTTGTACTGGATGTGGTGATGCTTCATTTCAGAAACCAACATTCTGGGCACCCATCATGCATACACCTTGCTCATTATTTAATTGTTTATCAATTAATATTTATAATCCTTTCAATCTTATGTACTCATTTTTAAATTCTCTATTACAATCATCTTCACATTGGTCATATTTTCTTCTGCTATTGATGTCAAAGACTACAACAGGATTCGTCAGTCAATATTCTGACTATGGTATATGAAGGAGACTGGTCCTGGTAAGCAATTACTAAGTGAGAATAAATGAACTACAAGGGTGAGTCAAAAATTATATGCACTCTGGCTGTAGAATTTATTTTAATCAACTTTCAGAAAAGACAAATACATCATTATTCAAAATAACCTCTCTGATTTTCAATACACTTTGTCCATCTGTCAACAATGTTTTAGGCTTAGCTGCGAGCCATGAAAACACTGCTGTCTTCAACCCTTCATCAGATGTGAATCTTTGTCCTCGTTAGGCTTCTTTCGAAACCCGTCTGTTATGGATTATTGCATAGGCAGAATCATGGCTAATTTGCAAATGATTTGCCACATCATCTACTGGCACTCGTCTATTCAACAGATTCATTTCAAGTGCATGCTCAATGTTGTCATCAGTAATGGACATGAATGGGCGTCCAGCTCCTTCTTCATGGCTGGCACTTGTGTGACCTTCCTTGAACTTCTATCCATTTATACACACTTCTTTGTGACAAAGCACTTTCTCCATACCGTGGACAAAGTCTTTGACAAATATCGGCAACAGGTACACTCTCAGACCACAAAAAACAAATCACTGCACATTGCAAATCACAAGTAGGGCAGCCATTGTTTCTTGCCCTGCAGTTACAAATGATCTGATGTAACACATTCACACCTGTACAGCAGGTATGGAAAGCACTGATAAGACAGTGCTGCCAACAGAAGTTTTAATATAACCGGAGTGGGGATAATTTTTGACTCATCCTAATGATAGGAATTCCATGATATTGTGTTGCATAATTTTGCAATTTTTAATGTCCATGTTGACGTGGTTCTGAAACACTAGAAACAACTAATGCTAGAAAGTTGTAATTCAATTATTTTAGTAAAAGCAGATAATATTTGGACTTTATACAAAATTCAAACCATACAATAAGTATTAAATTCAGGCTGAAAAGTTTTTGATCACCCATAGTAAAAGTAAAAGAAAAAAAAAAAATCTTTTGCCCTTTTTCTTTCACTAAGATTGTGCTGAGATGAGAAAATAATTGTTTTAAAAAGTACAATCCATTTTCTAACCATAAGTTTTCTCTTTATGATGATGTTCCTGCTGCACCATATTGTATCAAGCCAAATCATTGCAGCAGTGGTGAGGTCCATGTGTTACTAAGTTTCTTGTTTGTTATTTGCATCTTATATCTTGACACTGTTGGTATGCACAAATGAATCTTCATTCTTGAGCTACTCACTACTAACATGTCTTATCATCACCTGAGGTTACTGTCTTGGCTTTTTCCATGCTAATGGTTACATGCAAACTAGCCTTTCAGCTTCAATGTAAAGAATGCTAATGTGTGACCAGAGATAGTTAAATCAGTGTTTCCCAACCTCAGTCCTGGGGGCACACTGTGGCTGCAGGTTTTTGTTCCAACCAGCTTCTGTTTTTAATTGGACTCCTGGGCTAATTAA
>JANRMT010062848.1:23009695-23062008 GCA_026402145.1 Polypterus bichir lapradei | reverse complement strand
TTTGATGATCAGAAACATTTTGTGTGACAAACATGCAAAAGAATAAGAAATCAGGAAGGGGGCAAATAGTTTTTCACACCACTGTACTGTATATATATGTCAGAGGGGGACATTTATTGTACAATGGGTCATTCCATTTCTATCTTATGGAAAAGAAAACCCAGCAGATGAACAGGCAATAGGCACCCATCTGGGGTGAGAGGTTAAAAGGCTGTCTGCAGGATGTAGGTATTTGCTGTATTGCAAAGGAGTCACCACTTTGAAGTTTTTGGCTGCTTGAGATTACAAACAATACTAAGTTGTGATAACAGAACTGCTCCTTTCTTGCAGGATGTCTGTATTTGCCTGACTTGGAAATTAACATGTTTGACAATATTGGCTTCTAATAAGCAGATCTGTACTCATTAATGGTTGGTAAAAATATATTTTGTTAACTTGTGTTTTCATTAATGGTTAAACCCAGGAAATTTAGATGTGCTATTGTTTAATCCGTTTGTCCAGAACTGATAATGGCAGGGACTGAAGGAAATTTAAGCTTCTGGGCAGGAGAAGGCAAAAGAGGGACAGTCCACTGAGAATGCTGCCAAGACTCGCATAGAGCACAGGGGCTCATTGGCAGACTAGGGTATGTGGCTGGTGCGATGGCGGGGACACGGACGGCAACACTTACCCCGAAGGAGGAAGAGACAGCTCCACAAGAAGACGGTTGTGGGTCCAGCGAGAGAGGGAAGCTGCATGAAAGGACCGAGCAAAGCTGGTAGACGAGAAATGAGGCGTGCCTAGGTCACAGCAACACAAGGAGCCCAGAGTGGAGATTACAAAAACTTCTGTTGGGAAATGAGTGTCCAGTGAACAGAGTGCATAGGTGGACAGTTGGACGATTAATTGTTGGGGTAACACAGTGTACAAACTGGACTCTGCACCACTAAAGGTTGTATCCTCCAATTCTGTTTTTGATGGACTTTTAGAGTGTGGACTGTGTGTTTTCCTTTTAAAAAAAGGAAATTCGTTCTTGATATTGTTAGATTTTGTTTATGTTCATTTATTTTTTTAATGTACTTATTATTGTCTGGTGTAATAGAAGTTACTGTTGCTTTTCCTGAAATTATTGTTGTGTCTTTCATTGTGTGTTTACTCACCACCCAATTTGAATAAATCAGTGTGCTATTATTGGTAAATTTCAGGAGTTCCCAGTCTCTTAATAAAACTGGGTGGCGTAGTCGGATATTTTAACAGTGTCTAGGTTAGATTACCTGTAAATGTGACCATACACCTGTCACACACATATATATATATATATATATATACACACTGTATTGTGAGATGTGGCCAGCTTGTCATCCCGGCCAATACCCCCAGGCCACCAGATGGAACCCTCCCTGCAGTATGGAGGTGCCCCGAAGACCAGCAGGGAGTCATGGGACATGTAGTTTTTATACAAGACCCTGCTGGATACCACAGGGGCCGCAAGAGGGAGCTGCAGGGAGGACCGAAGACTTCTTCGTGCCCTATAACCCGGAAGTGAGTCAGAGGAAGAGTGACGTGCTTCCAGGGGGGAGAAGAAAGGACTTGTACCTGACCTGGAAGGGATTAAGAGTCACATGGACTGGGGATTGGAACGCTTCCGGGTCAGGGTATTTAAAAGGACTGTGGGAGCTCTGAGAGGGCGAGCTGAGCTGGGTGGAAGGGTGGCAACGTGTCTGGGAGTGGAGGATTGTATTGTAGTTATTATTGTGTTTGTATATGAGTATAGTGGAGGAGAGGGTGCATTGTGCACTGTGGAAGATTAATAAAGTCACTTATTGGACTTTTACCTGGGGTCTAGAGTCGTGGACCGGGGTTCAAGGGAGCAATAGCGCCCCCTATCTGTCACAATATATATATATATATATATATATATATATATATATATATATATATATAATGTACCAAGCAGTTATATGGTGTCACACATGTGCAAGTTGGAGGCAGTCAAAGAGCCTAAAGGTTAGTGAAATATCGCGAGACAAGGGGCTGTCACGTGGTACTTACCTAAATCTCTTTGTACCTACAGAAAACTTGAAGAAAAATAAACCTGTCCTTTTCCGGGTTCAAAATGGTCACGATGACATCACTTCCGGTTCATTAAGATGATGTCACTTCCGCTCCCACAATCCATTGCTCCTGTGAACTCCTGATGACGTTGGTTCCGTGTTCCTGCCTCCAATCGTCACTTCCTGCCAACCATTTCCTCTCCCATTATCCATTCTGTTATAAAAACGCCATCTTGTATACATTAAATTGTTCATTTGTACTGCGAGTCATTTGAATCGTTTTCTTTATTTCAATTGTCTGGACGACAATATATGGGGACGATCACCAAACCTTTCTATTTTTGTGGAACTTATTTTTTCAATAAGACTCATCACATTTGGCATAGTCGGCAGGATTTTTGTTAAAAATGTCAGAAGAACAAGACCTCAACACAGTGCTGAATACGATCATGGGCGATCTCTAGACCCTAAAAATCTAGATGGGAGAAACACGGACCCAACTGGCAGAAGCTGAGGCTCATTCCCTTACTGGTGTACGGACAGGGGTGGCTCGGTCACAGCCAATTCAGTTGACCACATTAATTGAGTCGGATGATACTGAAACATACTTTTTGATTTTTCAGCGTACCGCTAAGCGGATCGCTTGGCCGAGGTCGGAATGGGCATGCCAACTGGCTCCCTATTTGAAGGGGACAGCGCAGAGAGCCTATTACGACTTAACTGAGGACGCTCTGAAACTAGAGGTGTTTAAGCGCTACGGCAAGTCATCGGAACAGCAGGCGAGAGAGTGGTGGGAGTGGCAATTTGACCCCGAAAGGCCGTTAAGAGCGCAGGGCTTTGAAGCCTGGGGAAAGGTGTGTTGTTGGCTACGGCCCGACATTAACAATGTGCGAGACATTTGTACATGCCCTTTCTGACCATATAGCCCAGCAAGTCCGAAAGCATAATTTTGAAGACATGGACACCTTACTCAAAATAGCGGAGCATCATTGGGCGGCCTGAAATTGGGGCAGTCAGAACAGACCTCTCGCCAAACCCAACAGATACGTGGGGCAGCCCCTGAGTCCACCCGACAACCTCCCAAACCTGCCGTTCGTAGAAGGGACAGACTAGCCGGTCTTCCTCGCTGCTTTAAGTGTGGGGAGATCGGACATCTGTCCCCGAACTGCACTTATGAGCCTATGGATTGTTCACTAATAAGGGGAGAAAAGTATTGTGCCACAGTGACTAACCCTTTGTCTCTTCCATATACAGGTGCAGTTGTTATAAATGGCAGGAAGGTAAGGGCTATGTTTGATTCCGGGAGTAACATTTCCATTGTTGCTACCCGTTACGTGTTACCGCAACAATGGACTAAAATAAAAACTAGTCTGAAATGTATTCATGGGCACATCAAATATTATAAAACAGCCAGATGTGTAGTATCGGTGAATCAGAAAATAACTAGTATGGCCATGGCTGTATTACCCGATCCCCCATTTCCAGTCATATTAGGAAGGGATTAGAATAAAATTACCAGTGGTAATCACGTAACTGTACCTAATAAGAATTTGGGCTTAGTAATGGAGAATGCTGCTCCAACTGCCTCCACGCCGTGTCCCACAGTAGCACGGATCCACACAGGTACCCAGTGCGAAAATTTCAATGTCCCATCATCCTCTGCGGGAGCTGATACAGTTGACATAGAGGACGTGGAGACAGTAGCCCCTCCCATTGAACTTGAAAGAGATCCCATACAAGATTTAACTGCCCAATTCCTATTAACACCATCATCCTTTAAACGAGAACAATGGAATGATGATTCTTTAAAAAAATGCTAGGAATGCTCGCAGAACACGGGGGTGAAGTGCGAGCTTTGTTGTTAATTCCGCGTACTTTTCGGCGAAAGGTATGTGAGTTGGCACATGCTCACCTTCTAGGAGCCCATTTAGGCTCCGATAAGACTTTGGAGAGAATAAAACTCCGATTTTATTGGCCGGGAGTTAATGAGGAGGCCCGGTGATTTTGCACTTCGTGTCACAAGTGTCAACTTCGCCATATTCCAAGAAGGACTAGAGCTCCTCTCGTTACCCTTCCCCTTATTGACATCCCGTTTGAATGAGTTGAAATTGATCTTGTTGGACCCCTAGAACCCTCGGTAAAGGGCTTCAAATACATTTTAGTCCTAGTAGACTATGCCATTCGTTTTCCTGAAGCTGTTCCTTTGCGCTCAGCTAATACAAAAAATATCGCACGGGAATTGGTAGGGATATCCGCTCGTGTCGGGATCCCCAAGGAGGTCTTAACAGACCAAGGGACTCCTTACACTGGATCATGTTTACAGCAACATACGTGGTGCATACAGGGCTGCACCCCACCCCAACTTCGGACAATCAGACCATGTCACTCTCCTCCTGTACCCAGCCTACAGACAAAGGCTGAAACAAACAAACCCTATCATTAAGCAAGTTAAACTTTGGACCACAGAGACTGAGAGCACCCTGCAGGACTGTTTTGCTCAGACAGACTGGGATGTGTTTAGGGTTGCAGCCACTTTAGAGGACACTTCTATCAGCATACAGGACTGGGTATATAATCACCTGTATTGACAACATCGTGCCCACAATACCAGTCAGGAAGTTCCCCAACCAGAAACCCTGGATAAACAGTCAGGTACGCCTCATGCAGCGTGCCCGCTCTCTTGCATTTAGATCAGGCACTGAGATGGAGTACAAAGCTGCGAAGTACGGACTAAGAAAAGCCATCATAGCAGCCAAGAGGCAGTACAGAGAGAAGCTGGAGGGCTTCTATTCTACTGCTGACTCTGAACATATGTGGCAGGGCCTACAGCACATCACAGACTACAGGACCACCACCAGCACAATCAACTCCATAGACAGTCTACTGAATGATCTCAATACTTTCTACATCCGCTTTGAAACATCCAGCAACAGCACAGAGTGGAGGCACACACACACCAGGACCACACAATCCCCCTCCCCTCCCCCAACGGTCTCGTCAGGTCAGGTACACAAAGCACTAAGGAAGATCAACTCCCGTAAGGCATCAGGACAAGACAGCATCCCTGGACAGGCTCTCAAAGCATGCGTCAACGAGCTGGCTGATGTTCTCTGCTCCATCTTCAACCTTTCCCTCAGTCAGCGCATTGTTCTGTCCTGCTTTAAGACTACGATCATCATCCCCCTTGCTAAAAAGAGCCCACCCACCTGCCTGAATGACTACAGGTCAGTAGCACTCACTCCAATCATCATGAAGTGTTTTGAGAGAGTGGTGCTGGCCCACATTTAGAGCAGCATTCCAGACTCTCCAGACCCCCTGCAGTATGCCTACTGGCCCAACAGGTCCACCTCAGATGCCATCGCAGCTGCACTGCATTATTCCCTCTCCTATCTGGAGAACAAAGACTCCTACATCAAGATGCTCTTTGTTGACTACAGCTCTGCCTTTAACACGGTTAACCCCCATAAACTCACCCATAAACTGTCTGCACTTGGCCTGCACCCCACCCTCTGTGACTGACTCCTAGACTTTCTGACTGGCAGGCCCCAGTCTGTCAGGAATAGTTATAGGATTTCAGCCACCATTATCACAAACACAGGCACCCCACAGGGATGCGTCCTCAGCCCCATCCTCTACACACTGTTCACCCAGGAATGTGTTGACTCCCACAAAGATAACATCATCCTAAAGGTTGCAGATGAAACTGCAGTGATTGGACGCATCACTGGTGGGGATGAGGTGGCCTACAGGAGGGAGGTGGACAGTCTGGCGTCATGGTGTGAGGACAACAACCTCACCCTCAACACAGACAAGACGAAGGAGATGATAATGGACATGAGGAAGGAGAGGAGACCTCACCGGCCACTGTTCATCTGAGGGCTTGAAGTGGAGAGGGTGAGCAGCATTAAATACCTGGGCACCTACATCAGTGAGGACCTCACTTGGACACTTAACACCATACAGCTGGTCAAGAGTGCTCAACAGTGGATGTACTTTCTGAGGAGGCTGAGGAAGTTTGGTATGTCGGCTAAGATCCTCGGCAACTTTTACACCTGCATTGTTGAGAGCATCTTGACCAGCTGCATCACCGTGTGGTACGGCAACACTACTACTATGGAATGCAAACGCCTGCAGAGAGTGGTAAAGACTGCTGAGAAGATCACCAGGACCCCACTGCCCTCTCTGCCAAGCATCTACAACTGCAGAGTCCGCAGGAGAACTGCCTCGATCCTACCCCACCCACCCCCAACACGAACTGTTCACACTTCTACCCTCAGGCAGGAGGTATAGAAGTATGAAATGCAGGACTTCCAGGCTAAAGAACTCTTTCTTTCCCAAGACAATCAGACTTCTAAATAACTGGCTGGAGTTTATAACCATGGTTCACCTACAGTAATTCTATCTACCTCACACAACTGTATTTGACTTATCCATCACACACTTACCTGCACATTACACTTTATATTTCTATTCTGTTTTTATACTGTATGCCGCCACTTTTACTTATTATCTATCTGCTACTTATTATTTATGTTTATGTTTAGCAAAGAAAGAATTTCATTGTACAGGGAAACATGTTTCCGTACTGTGTACATGACAATAAACTTTAAACTGAACTGAACTGAACTATCTCTCTCTAATTACGAGATGTCTGCTACAGGCTTTTTTCCCATGACCTTTGCCAGCTTGGATTCTAGGTCTTTTTTTGTGACTGTAGTCTACTGTCTGGACATATAGTACATTAGTTTACCTTCAATTATATTATCATTTATTATGTACCATGTTTTTGTCTTTGCTATGAACACTATGATTGAACAGTGGCAAGGTTGCCTCATATCCAAAGTAATCTGGAATTTCAGTTTACATGTTGTCACAAAAGCCACAAAGAGCCATAGCAAGGTTTGGGGCAGCCACTCATATATTTGGTTTCCTGGCTGCAAATTGTAGTTTAAATGATAGCACTGCTGTGCACAAAACCGAGTCCAAAACAGAACTGACGGAACAGGTGGAGGCTTTTAAAGGGGAAGACAGGAAGTGAGATCAAAGGGGTCAGGCTCATGAAGGTCTTCAGCCATAGGTTCGAGCCTGGACGTGACATCACAGGAGCCGGAGCCGGCAAGGTCTTCTTCCATAGGCTCAGTCCCGGAAGTGATGTCAAGAGGGCCAGGTCGAATCTCCCGTGATTGGCCTGCAGGAAAGGGAGATAAAGAGTCAGTGCACTCAGCCACATCATGGTATGACTCGGAACTGCCCTTCCTCAAGCCCTTTAGCTGCCTCCCATGCACACGTGTGTGACAATGTTTATATGTTTGTGTGTTTTCTGTGTGCCTGTGTAAGTTTTCTCTAGGTACTTCATATTTCTTCACATTGCAAAGATGTTCAGATAAACAAGCAACTCTAAGTTGACTTAGTATGGGTGATTGTAGTAGAGTTTATAACTAATGGACCAATGTCCAACAAGATTTAATTATTTCACATTGTTTCTAGACATGAAGGTATGACTGGACTGTGAGCATACTTCCTTCCTGAATGCTAAATATATTTTTTTTGGGCCTCCAGTGTATAGTTCATAGTATTATCCCTCTATTGCTTATCATGCTCTTTCTACTGCAGCCAAATATTTTGAAAATCTGCACTTTCCCGGTTGACTGCCTAGTACACTACCAATCAAAAGTTTTAGAACACCTCAGTTTTTCCATTTTTTCTTCAAATTTCATCAGTTGAAATGCAATGAATGATCTAAAATGGTGAAAAGGTAAACATTAAACTGTCAGAGGTTTAAATTTAAAGCTTAGGTTAACAACAACTGAAACAAAAAGGAAATGATCACAAATTGGCCTTTTTCAGGGAAAAAACGAATAGATCACAACCTATAGATGTTCTGCAGTAATTAAAGTAAATTAAGCCTTGCAAGCTGAAGCAGACAATTTGTACAGATGTCCCAACTTTTATTGATTACTTAAAATGCTTCTGTCTGTCTTAAAACAGAGTTGGAGCAGACTGTGTTACTATACCCTCTTAAGTACTACTTGGACAATGCTACACTGTAGAAAGTTGTAAACTCCAGTGATAATGTCAAGAAAATGGCAATTAAATGAAATGAGAAAGAGCATTATTACTTTTAGAAGTGTAGGCCTTTCATTTAGAGAAACTTCAAAACAAAAAATCAAACTGTCAGTGAGCATGGTGTCCTATACAATCCAAAGGCAATTGTAAACTGGAAGAAACTAGAGATCTGGAAGACCCAAAGTCACAACCTAATCAGAAGACAAGTTTCTGAGGGTCAACAGCTTGTGTGATAGGGGACTCACAGAAGAACAGCTTCATAGTATAGTATAGTGCCTCACAGTGCAATAGCTTCAAGCACAGCGTAACAGAGGTCGTGAAAAGCAAGTCTCAGTTTCTACTGGGAAGAGGAGACTTTGTGCTGCAGGTTTGACAGGGTGAGTGTCAGTTAGAAAGCCATTCCTTAAAGAATAAAATGCAGAGTAGAAGAAAATCTTATGGACTGATGAATTGGAAACCTTCAGTCCATCACACAAGGTGTTGATACACCATCAAGTTGGTGAAAGGGTGATTCCTCAGTGTGTGACACCAATTGTCAAACATGGAAGAGAAAGTGGGATGGTCTAGGGTTCTTTGAATTGGTGACTTGCACAGGATGGCTGGCATTCTGAATCAAAAGGGTTACTACAGTATGGCTGTTATATCAGCAAAAAGTGGCTACTTTGATTAATCAAAAATTTGAATAAAATTTTGTACACTTAATGATTCTTTGACTTTTTTATTTTCCATTGTTTATTTGTTCTATGTCTTGCTTTCATGAAACATTACGAGATTAAACTGCATACATTTCCATTAAAACTTGAAAAAAAACAGAGGCATTTTAAAACTTTTGACCAGTAGTGTATATTTGCCCTTTTAGGAGAATTAAATCAAAAAAATGGAGGTCAAAGCTTAATAATCAATATTGAGCAATTACTGTGCATATTTATTTTGTTTTATAAATGTTTGCAGCTGAAATAAAGCATAAAATAAAAAATGCGTAGACTATACTTGTTCTTGCTGCATTAAATTAGCTGTGATAGAATGGTGATATAATAAATTCTGTCCCTTTGCAACTAAGAAATGAAATTCTGGAAATGGATGAATGATTTAAATAAGAACACAATTCTGGGGTATTTCAGGCATAAAAATTTGACATGGGCAAAGTCAGGCTGCAGCACAACTATGTTACATAAAAATCACTAATGTAGATCTACATCATTTTGCAAGGGCAGGGCTTGTATGCCATGTAGTTTTGCTGTCTTCATTACTGTGAAGGATACCTATAAAGACAACATGCTCTTGCTAGGGGGATTGTGGACTGAGCAGTAATCAGAATGGTTTGACCTCTCCCAGAGGAAAACACCAGAAGTGGCTGATAGAAGGCAGATCATTTTATTGGGTAACATATGAGCTTTCGCTGTTTGTCTAATAGAAAAGACCATAGGAATTCTACCTTTGAGACCTGGCCCTTTTAGATCCAAGTAAGGCTCATGCTTGTATTACCACCAGGGGTTACTGGGCAGAACTGCAACTTGGTGTCCAGGTTATAAATGTAGGTCTGCATCTGATGACGAAAGTGATTCCCAGAGCATGACAGGACATGACCCAGGGATAGGCTACAAAGCCATCCTTTACGCAGTGTGCCCTGGAGTTTTGACTTGTGAGATGAGGAAGTCAAGTAAGACTAAGGTCGTAGTCTGAATGAGAGAGGTGGAAGGTTAAGGATGGAAAGTGGATTATCTACTGTAAGGAAAATACTCTGTGTAACCAAGACATTGTGTTCCAATCACCTCCAGCAAATTAAACATGCAGGTAATAAGATCATATAACTCTCTCATTAACTTAAGTATTTATGTATTTATAAGTACTTCCCATTCAATGAAAGATGTTTATGCCTAAAACTTCCAATCTATCCAGATATTTGGGTTCCTTTTTATCTATGCAATACCTAGGGTATAAGATGGCCTATACCAGGAATGGGCAATGTCGGTCCTGAAGAGCCGCAGTGGCTGCAGGTTTTTGTTTCAAGCCAGTTTCTTAATGAGAAGTCAATTATCTGATGAAGCTCTTATTGCTTAAGTGCCATTTTGACGTTTCATTTTAGTGGTCTTGCTTGTTAAGGTTCCCCACCCTTAATTGCTTATTTCAATCTTAAACAGCTACATTTGTAACGGCCGACCCCTTTACCCAGCCGGCAGCTACACCTCCAAGACCTGTGGCCTGGATAATTTACTGAGAAATAATCTAAACTATCAATCCGTACTTCTAACCAATTAAACTTTTCCCCACAATCGACGGTGTAAATATAAGTACACAAAAAACAGGATGTAAAATTAAACGGATTAAATGTATTAAATGAAACAAGACATGCAAAAAATAGAAAACATATAAATATAAATATCCCTCCACCCCAGCAACAACAAGACACCACCAAATATAAATACAACAAAAACCCTCCCTTGCCCCTGTAACATATAACACACAACACGAATAACAAAATGACTGATAAACTGAATGATTGTGAACTTGAGTCCGATTATAAAACTGTCCTGAATACGGATGACTGAACTAGCGGTAAATGCGTTGTTTGATTTTTCCCGGCGATTGGAGCAACTTCACCGTGATTCCTCGGCGTATGGTGGATAGTGAATCGACCCCGGGGTCTCAGTAGATGGAGGTTGAAAAACAGTCCGGCAAAATGAAAAGCAAACTGGTGAAAAGGCGCGATGTGAAAAAACAGCAAGCAAGTTGAAAAGTGGTTGAAACAAAATGGTCTTCTTTCTCCTTCCTTCTCCTTCATCCTCTCTTCTCTCTCTCCTGATTACTTAAATAGTCTGTGACGGCTGTGATTGATTAATTAAGAACAGGTGTTTTCCAGGTTTGCGGCTGTGGTCTCCTTCCATCATCCGTCCTCCTTTACGTGGACGGCGTTAACTGCTACACATACAAACAGCAAACAGGACAATGAAACGAGACACACTCAGGACTGACATTTAACACTAACTATGTGGCCCTGCTACATTTACCGCCCCCCCCAACCTTGGACAAGGGGGAGCCGAAGTACGGCTTGAGATTGGCCACATGGCTTTTGTCTAGCTTGGAGTCAGTGCCGATACCCCTTTGAAACTGGAAATTAACAGGACCTGTTTGCGAGATGATCTTGGCTAGACCTAACCATTTAGGCGCTAGCTTGGCGGAGAACCTTTTGCTGGCATCCGAGAGATGGTGAGCTCTAATCCAGACCAAATCACCCGGCTGAAAGTGCGCTTCCTTACGCCGGGCATTATATAACTTGGCATGTCTGGATGTCGAACTCACCAACCTCTGGTGGATTCTCTGCCGTAATTCCTCCATTTTAAATAAATTATTGTAGCTGGTGGTTTCTAAACTAGGGGTTCTGGGAAGGAGTCGATCAAGCGGGCCCTTTAGCTGTCTGCCCAGCGCAACCAAAGCAGGCGTCTCACCTGTGGCTTCATGCACAGCGGTGTTCAGAGCATGTTGGTCTGGGGATGGTAAGCTGTTGTCAGGTTTTTCTTCACTCCCCAGGCTGTATAAAGTTCACCTAATACAGAGCTCGTGAACTGCGGACCCCGGTCTGAGACGATGTTCTTCGGCACCCCCCAGCGGGTGAAGATTTCGTTCTTCAGGGTGGAGCATATCTTGTTAGTTTTAGCATCTGTTAATGCAAACAACTCCACCCACTTTGAAAAATAATCAATCACCACCATCAGGACGGTCTTCCTCGAGCTGGTAACAGGAAATGGCCCCATCAGGTCGACTCCCAAAATCTCCCCCGCTCCATCTGCGATTGGCGATTGTAAAAATCCTGCCGGTTTACCAGATGGGTTTTTGAGCTGCTGGCAGGTTACGCACTTCTTCACGTGGTGGCAAACGTCTTTCCGGACAGACGGCCAGCACGCAACCCCCAGGATATTTAATAAAGTTTTTGTCCTTCCAAGGTGACCACCTAAAGGACTGTCATGATAGTAGTTTAGAAAGTCGGGGATGAGCTCTTCCGGGACCACTAGTTGGTGTTGCAAACCCCCAAGGGAGGATGGAGTGGTCCTGTACAGAACCCCCTGGAGGTCCACGAAGTGTACCCGGTCAGTACGCTGATCTCTCCCTGATGCTCTGGCAGAATGGACTGGTGGCTTGTGTTTGAGCCAGGTCTTCAAGGCTTCTTGGCAGAGGGAGGATCATCTTCTTTGCCTCTGCCAAACACACCATCCCCGGTGGCTCTGACACCCTGGACAGAGCATCAGGCACGATATTGCCACAGCCCTTCCGATAGGTCACCTTGAAAGTAAAGTTCTGGAGGCGGAGTACCCACCTGGTTAGACGGGAGGAGGTCTTCGGGTGATTAAATACCCAGGTCAGAGCGTGATGGTCGGTGTACACTTCAAATTCAACCCCCTCCAGATAGTGTCTCCATTTTTCCACAGCCCACACGACAGCCAAACACTCTTTTTCAGCTGTCGAATAATTAAGCTCAGCGCCGTGCAAGGCTCGAGAGGCGTACGCGATGACATGTTCAGCCTGGTGGATTTTCTGAGTGAGCACGGCGCCAAGCCCCAGGTTGCTGGCATCTGTTTGTACCTGGAAAGTGAGCTGCGGATCTGGCTGGGCCAGAATAGGTGGCTCTTGAAGGTGGCTCTTTAGTTGCTCGACCGCGTCCTGGCACTCTGTTGTCCACTCCCACGGGACATCTTTTTTTCTTAGGTTGTTCAAGGGAGCCGCTATATCAGCCATCCTGGGAATGAACTTATGATACCACCCCACTAACCCAAGGAAACGTTGTAAAGATTTCAAATCCGTGGGCGTGGGGTACTCTCGGATGGGTAAGGTCTTCTCGGGGTCTACAGCGACCCCCTCAGATGAAAGAATGTGCCCGAGGAAGCGTATGTGGGGTTGAATGAAGGTACATTTCTTCGTGTTCAGCGTAAGGTGCGCTTGATGTAATCGTTGGAAGATGGTGTCCAAGTCCTGGAGATGTTGTTTAATAGAAGGGGAGTAAACAATGACGTCATCGATGTAAACAAAGCAGTTCTTGCCTATTAACCCCCTCAGGACTTGTTCCATGAGCTGCTGGAAGGTGGCCCCAGCATTTTTAAGCCCTAAAGGCATGACTTTGAACTGGAACAAGCCTTCAGGGTGATGACTGCAGTCTTCTTCTTACTCCCCTCGTCCATCGGCACCTGCCAATAGCCACTGCGGAGGTCTAGTGTGCTGAAAACTGCAGCTCCATGCAGTGACTCCAGAATCTCATGAACCAGGGGCATGGGATATGCGTCCAGGCTCGTCTTCCCGTTAACCCCCCTGTAGTCCACGCAGAAACGATAGGTGTCATCCGACTTCTTCACGAGGACCACAGGGGACGCCCAGGAGGAGGAAGATGGTTCGATTATTCCCTTGGCGAGCATTCGATCAAGATGTTCTTTAATTATGCCCTTCTTTAGTGGAGAAACATGGTAGGCTCGGTGCCTTATTGGAACTTCGTCCGAGGTGTGGATCACGTGGGTAACTCCACGGGCGACTCCTAATTTCTCAGTCCACACTTCGGCCCACTTCAACACCGGCCTCACCTCTTCGGGCTGTTCCTCCACAGGGGCTGCCACCGAGGTGCTTGCATCACTCCTTACTGCCGCGTAGAAGCCAATGAATTCTGAGCCCAGATCTTCTTTGGATTTATAAATGAATTCGCATACCCCTTCCCCCAGCACCGTGTACCCCTTGGGACGGAGATGGATGGTCATCCTCATGGTGGTTAAAGAATCCAGCCCAAGGAGTAACGGGACTGACAGGTGCTGGTCATCCAGGACATATGTATCCATTTCCCAGGTGGTGGAGAGTACACTGTACCTCAAGGGGACTTTGCCCAGGGCCCTGTGTTCACTTCCATCTGCCAATACAAATCGGACAGACGGGGCAGATGTTAAGTTGTCTGTTGGTCGGCTAATCTTCTTCCACATGCTTGAGCGGATTAAGGTGTGATGGCTCCCTGTATCCACCACCGCATCCACCTGCCACCCCCGCAGCTTCACTGGGACGATCAGGAGGGACGTACTCGCTTGCATGATGGCGAGATCGGCTTCCAACCGGCAAGGTTTGGCTCGCTGGGGTTTTAGGGGCTGGGTTTCTCGTGTACTGGCTTGTACCTTGTTCCAGTGCGTTTTTGAGTTTCCCCAGTCCTGTTCCACTTGTGAGCCCACCTTCACCAGGTCTTCCACCGACCCCACAGCCCCCCTGAGACCCCCAGCTAACCGCAGGTTACAGGCATTAAGGATGCGGCGGACCACCTCTTCTTCAGACATAGCCGGCCGCCACTTCAAACACAAAGCCCGATATTCATAGGCGAAGTCCTGGATGGATTGCGTAGGCAGTTGCACCATGGATCGCAGCTTGTCCTCCAGTTCAGATTCATAGTCATCCGGAAGAAAAGCCGCGAGGAAAGATCAACGAAAGGATCCCCAGTCTATAATGTTCTTCTTGGCCGTCAGCCACCAGCTCCGCACCGGCCCCGAGAGGGATGCCCCTATCACCCCCATAAGCTCTTCTGGGGTTAAAGGGTTAACAGCCAGATACGCCTCCCCGTCCTCCACAAAGTTGAGGACATCATCGATGTTATATGGAGCCCCCAACTTGGGAAAGGAAAGGCGCACCCCAGGAACAGAGGGCCAATACAACAGATTGATGTATTCACTTCCCCCACGAGACCCGTACGGTGTTGAATGACAGGGTGTCTGACGTAACTTCTGGAGAATCCTTCGGACCTCCCCTGAAGAGTTTCTTGCCAGCGTTGATCCTGCCTCAGGAGGCACAACACGATTTCCCGCCCCAGGATTTGAACTTGCTCATTGAGGTATTCTTTTATCTCCTCCTGGGAGCTGCTGATGCGAGCCCACAAGGCATCTTCGCGCCCGAGCGCTCTTTCAGCAACCTCGCGGACTTTCTCATCCAGCCGGGTCAGTTGTTGCGCCAGTTATTCCCACGGAGGCGAGACATCCTCCAGGCATTCCTCCTCAGGTCCATGGTGATCTTCGAGGTACAGCGACTGCAATGAATCCACCACCTCCCGCACCGCTGAACACGCTCTGACCGTGACGTGCCGCGCCCCAGCTACTCCATCACCACACCGTGGTGAAGCAATGGTGTCGTCCTGCTCGGCACGCACTAAAGACATGTTAATTGGGGAAATGTTTAAAAGGCAGACAGCGATAGTATTAATTAAGATTCCTCAGAGAGGGCACCACTTATGTAACAGCCGACCCCTTTACCCAGTCGGCAGCTACACCTCCAAGACCTGTGGCCTGGATAATTTACTGAGAAATAATCTAAACTATCAAGCCATACTTCTAACCAATTAAACTTTTCCCCACAATCGACGGTGTAAATATAAGTACACAAAAAACAGGATGTAAAATTAAACGGATTAAATGTATTAAATGAAACAAGACATGCAAAAAATAGAAAACAGATATAAATATCCCTCCACCCCAGCAACAACAAGACACCACCAAATATAAATACAACAAAAACCCCCCCTTGCCCCTGTAACATATAACACACAACACGAATAACAAAATGACTGATAAACTGAATGATTGTGAACTTGAGTCTGGTTATAAAACTGTCCTGAATACGGATGACTGAACTAGCGGTAAATGCGTTGTTTGATTTTCCCGGTGATTGGACCAACCTCACCGTGATTACTCGGCGTATGGTGGATAGTGAATCGACCCCAGGGTCTCAGTAGATGGAGGTTGAAAAACAGTCCGGCAAAATGAAAAGCAAACTGGTGAAAAGGCGCGATGTGTCCTTCCTTACAATACAATACAATAGTTTATTTTTGTATAGCCCAAAAATCACACAGGAAGTGCCGCAATGGGCTTTAACAGGCCCTGCCTCTTGACAGCCCCCCAGCCTTGACTCTCTTAGAAGACAAGGAAAAACTCCCAAAAAAACCTTGTAGGGAAAAATGGAAGAAACCTCGGGAAAGGCAGTTCAAAGAGAGACCCCTTTCAAGGTAGGTTGGGCGTGCAGTGGGTGTCAAAAGAAGGGGTTCAATACAAGTATACAGAACAGAACAAATCCTTAATACAGCATAATAATAATTTTAGAAGTACAGAGCAGAATTTAACAGTAGATGATGTCACATAATAAGATTTGGATATTTTTAGAGTCCTGGAGACCTCATCCGTCAAGCTGCCTCCCCATTTGGCCATTCCACGGCTGAAACGTTGCTCGGCCAGCCAATCCGATGAAAGGACCCCTCTTTCCCATGATTCCTGTGATCCTCCATCAGGGATGACTTTACCATAGGCAGGCAAACAACTTGGCAGGTGGGCCGTGGCACCAATTGCCACATTTGAGTACCGAGAACAGAAACAGAATAGGTGAGGGTTAGTAACAAATTATAATAATCATGTTACTTATGTTTTAGTGCTAATGACTAACAACAGAGAGGCAGTATGTACAGTTAATCAGCAGCTCTAGTCAGGATATGCTAAACTGAAGTAGTGAGTCTTCAGCTGGGATTTAAAGGCTGGGACCGAAGGGGCATCTCTTATAGAAGCAGAAAGACCATTCCACAGTTTAGGGGCCCTGTAACTAAAAGCTCGACCTCCCACTGTTATTTTATTAATCCTTGGAATCATAAGCAGACCGGCATCTTGAGATCTTAATGTGCGCTCAGGTTTGTAAGTCATGATAAGTTCAGACAAGTAAGCCGGACCTTGGCCATTTAATGCTTTATATGTTAAAAGGAGGATTTTGAAATCTGCCCTAAACTTAACCGGGAGCCAGTGTAAGGATTTAAGAACTGGAGTTATGTGTTCATATTTTCTTGTTCTTGTAATAATTCTTGCAGCCGCATTTTGGATTAACTGGAAGCTGTATAAAGAACAGTTTGAACAGCCAGTGAACACCGCATTGCAGTAGTCAATCCTACTAGAGATAAATGCATGAATTAATTTCTCAGAATCCTGTTTTTAGAAAGCGCCTTAATTTCCTAACATTTTTAAGATGGAAGAAACATGTTTTGGACAACTTTGTAATATGTGCTTTAAATGTCATGCTAGAATCAAAGATAACTCCTAGATTGCAGGCTGATTCAGTAAAATTAATTGGGATTCCAACTGAGTTAAATGACGACAAAATATTGCTGTGATCAGCGTCATTCCCTCCAACAATTAACATCTCTGTTTTATCTGTATTTAAAGACAAGTAGTTCTCATTCATCCACTCCTTTAATTCACTAACACAACTAATTAAAGACAACATCGGAGAAACTTCATTTGATTTAAATGAAAGGTATAACTGGGTGTCATCTGCATACGAGTGAAAATTAACATTATGTTTCCTAATGAGAGATCCCAGTGGAAGCATGTAAAGTGAAAACAGTAAAGGTCCCAGTACTGAGCCCTGCGGGACACCATATTGAACTTCTGTGTATAATGAAGGAGTACTGTCAGCACATTTCTGTACATATTGGAATCGATTTGATAAATAAGAACTGAACCAAGCGAGCACGGGGCCTGTAAGCCCAACATCATTTTCTAGCCTGTGCAGTAAAATAGAATGGTCAATGGTGTCAAATGCTGCACTTAAGTCTAGCAACATAATTACAGTGGAGTTTCCTTCATCAGAGGATATCAGAATGTCATTTACAACCCGTGTTAGTGCAGTTTCTGTACTATGACCAGCGCGAAAACCAGACTGGAATTTCTCAAATAAATTGTAATGCGTAAGGTGTGACTGAAGCTGACTGGCGACTACTTTTTCTAGTATTTTAGAGAGAAATGGTAAATTTGAAATAGGCCTATAATTATTTAGTATGTGTGGGTCTAGGTCTGACTTTTTAAGTAAAGGTTTAATGACTGACACTTTTAGTGCATCAGGTATGGCGCCATGCAGTAATGAACTATTGATAATGGTTAGAATAGGCGCTGCAAGAACATCCATGGCACTTTTTACTAGTTTTGTTGGCACTGGATCTAGGGAACAAGTAGAGGGCTTCATTTTAGTAATTAAAGTTAAGACTTCCTGCTCAGTTACAGGATTAAAATTACTAAAGTGCTGAATGCAATGTGCGGCAGGGTCTGCTAAGCTAGTATTTGGTTTGTACTGTGATGCTGAGATCTGGGATCTTATATTTTTAATTTTCTCATTGAAGAAGTTCAAGTCTGTACTGCTAATATCTTTTGGTATTTTGCACTGTTGATCTGAATTGCCATTTGTTAATTTAGCCACTGTTCTAAACAGTACCCGAGGATTTTTATTATTGCTATCTATTAATGTAGAATAGTATTCTGAGCGAGCTTTAAAGAGGGCTTTTTTATATTTATTAACACTCTCTGTCCATGCAATTTGAAAGACATGTAGCTTTGTTGTTCTCCATCTGCGCTCCAGTTTTCGACACTCTAATTTAAGAGCTCGAGTATTTTCATTAAACCAGGGAGAGTTTCTATGTGCTTTGATCACTTTTGTTTTAAGGGGAGCCACTGTGTCCAGAGCATCTCTCAAGGTCACATTATAATGTGATATTAGCCGATCTAAATTGTTTTCCATGTTTACATTTGATGTTAACTGATCTAAATGGTTTTCCACAATTACACTCGACTTACTCAAGGTATCTATAAATCTTGAAGCAGAATTACAATCTAGATGTCGCACTGTCTTTGTTTTAATCTGTGAGTGCGTTGGCATGGGCAGAACTAAATTTAAATGTAATTAAGAAGTGATCGGAAATAACTACATTTAATGGAGTAATATTTAAATTTTGAATTTCAACTTTGTAAGTTATAATTAAATCTAATGTGTGGTTATGATTATGAGTTGGACCTTTGACAATCTGACAAAATCCTACTGAATTTAACAAATAAGTAAAACATTTGCTAAAAGTGTCAGTTTCCACATCAATGTGTACATTAAAATCCCCCATCAGAACCACGTGATCATAATTTATAGCCAAATCAGACAGAAGGATGCTAAATTCAGTCATGAACAATGAATATGGCCCTGGTGGTCTGTAGACTAGCACTATAATTGTGTTGGAATCTGTTTTAATATTTAAAATGAATACCTCAAAGGATGTAAAGTTGCCTACATTTTTAGAAGTGATTTGCATTTTATTACAATGAATTATTCCAAGGCCTCCTCCTCGACCAGAATCTCTAGATTTATGAAGGAACGAGTATCCATCTGGTGACGCCTCTGCTAGGGGAACAGTGTCACATTTACTAAGCCAGGTTTCAGTAAGAAAGCACAGATCGGATTTTGTACTTAATATAATATCATTTACCAAAACAGCTTTAGTGCCAAGAGAGTGAATGTTCAATAAACAGCATTTAAAACTGCATGGTTCTTTCTGAACTGGTGATATATTTTTTGTTTTAATTTGAAGTAAATTTCTATTACAGATGCCCCTGGTGGAGGGTCTGGTTTTATGCCTTGGTCTAATTATACACCTTATTTTTTGGTTATCAATTAATTTAGGGTTTGTATCAAGACTAAATTTACTGGATGCCCCACAACAGGGATTATGGATAACAGCTTCAGGAAAATAACAGGTGGGATAAACAACAGCCTGTGATTTAAGATCACATGACTGCGGCCTGGATGGTGCTCTAATCAGTCAACCAGGCAGTTTTGCGGCCATATTTTGGGATAATACATAAGATCCCCTCCAGTTAGGATGAAGACCATCTCTTCTGAAAAATCCAGGCCTTTTCCAAAAATCATCCCAATTGTTCACAAATGCTATGCTTTTATTTGCACACCAGGTTTCTAGCCAGCAGTGAAAGGAATGCAATCTGCTATAAATCACATCCCCTCTATATAATCTTGGTAAGGGACCAGATACAGTTAAATTCCAACATTTTGTTTTAGCTTTGGTGCATAGAGAGATGAAGTTCCGCTTTAATACCTCAGATTGCGGTAAATAAATATCATTAGTGCCGACATGCAGCAATAAGGTAGATACTTCATCGTCGGCGACACGGTCCAATGCGGCCTCTATGCCAGAAATCTTGACCCCTGCGAGGCACTTAACATTAACTGCTGGTTTAACATAGTTTGGAATTCTAACATTCCGCACTATGGAATCGCCAATTATGAGCACTTATTCTCAGTTTCCACAGGCACGCTGCGGAGAGCTGAGAATCTGTTCTGGGTCCGAATTGGTGACCTGGGTGCTGGGGGACTAAATTTTGGATTCTTAGACCCCCGTCTTACTGTTACCCACTCGCCCTGTGGCAGAATTGGTGCTGCTGATTTCGGCCGCGCACTGACTACAGTGGGACCTGGAGAGACTGAGGCCGAATCAGAAGTAGCCGAATTGTCCAAACAAACCGAGTCGATCCAATTTTCGGTTTGCCTAATCGCTATCAGATTCCTAACGCGGTCCTCCAATTTGCGTATTTTCCCGATTAACTCTAAATTAACTAAACATTTTTGACAGGTGAAGCTATCTGGACTGTCGGCCGGAAAACCTGAGCTGTACATACTGCAGGACACACAACATATAAACGTGCCCTCGATGGGCAGAGAGAACTTACATTAAGTGTTGAAGTCATCTTTGCCGTTTTTATAGGTGCGTCGGCGCTTTCCGTGTTCAGCTGAATCACCGTCGCTTTAAGTTTCCACCACCCGCTGAGCGATCGACTTTAATTTCTCACTGACGGTTATTTCTACTGGTCAGCTGCCGGCTTTACCTCAGGTGAACTTGCTCGGGTGCTTGCGAAGGGCTACGTGCCTGTGGGAGACGCCGCTGCTCGCTGATCCGCTCTCTGCTTCCGCTCCTTCTCCTTCGTCTTCTCTTCTCTCTCTCCTGATTACTTCAATAGTCTGTGACGGCTGTGATTGATTAATTAAGAACAGGTGTTTTCCAGGTTTGCGGCTGTGGTCTCCTTCCATCATCCGTCCTCCTTTACGTGGACGGCGTTAACTGCTACACATACAAACAGCAAACGGGACAATGAAACGAGACGCACTCAGGACTGACATTTAACACTAACTATGTGGCCCCGCTACACATTCACTGTTTTAATGGCTCCTTATTAGCAATAAGATGTGAATGACAAAGTAGTAAGCAGTTCACCATCTAGCTTGTTTCAATTTACATCTCTGTGTGTTCGACATACACTGTTGGATTTAATAAATCAATTAATAGAAAATGTAACAGACTGAAAATTATCCATTTTAGGCTTCAAATCATTTGATGATATCCATGGAAAGGAAAAAAAATGATATAAGAACATTACATTGCAGACTAACAAGCCATAAAATTAAATAAAATCTGAAATTAGAAAGTATTAGTTTCTAAATAAGCAATTGGGTTGGAATGAAAACCTGTAGCCACTGCGGGTCTCCAGGACTGATATTGCCCACCCCTGGCCTATACTATTAAGATCAAACAATTGCATATTGTTTAGCATTTCCCATTGTTAATCCAGCTTGTTCGTATGAAACATGCTCCATCAGATCTATTGTAGTACAAGATATCCATTGAAATCATTGCAGTAGTGATCTCAGCAATTACAGTACTTAAAGAAAATTTGTCAACACTATTCTCAATAAAAACAAAGGTCTCAAAAACTGTAAATGTAGATTTGACAGTATTGTTGTGTTACTGTTTAATCAGTGTTTAGTTATATTGTTTGCTTGTATATTCCTCCCCAACATAATTTTTGATTAATAAACTCTTCTTTCCCACTATTTTGAAACAGTATTCTGTGTTACAAAAGCACCACGTGTTTCACAGTACAACCACAGACTTCAGCCTTTAGAGGTAAAAATAAATTTAAGATTTAAACAAGAAAGTGTCATAACACTATAATTATTCAAGCATTTCAATTTTTTTGTTACTAAAGATTAATACTAGTATTAACTATTAGTCTAAATTTACAACATATAATGACTAAAACATGACATTAAACAAATGCAAATGAAAAAAAACCAACCTACTTGCACCATTTTAACAGAGATTTGTTTCAATAATATATAGTATGCAGGTTTTGGTACTTACTGAAGTGCCACCCGGGTAATTTTCTAGTATAATAAAGTATCAGATTTCCTGATTGGCTTTTAAGCATAAAGAAAACTGAGTGATTATACAATAACAAATGACAATCAATAAATGTAATGTTACTAATTAGGGGCTTCATTTCTGAGATTATTTAATTGGCAATGTATAATGACACACATATCCAGTTATCTGTTTTCTGCATTTCCTGGTTCATCTAGAGTTGTGGAATGCTAGAACAAACTGAAACCCGACAGCATAGGGCATAAAGTGACAATTCCCTGCATTCAACAAGATACCAGTGTGTTGCTGAACACCCAAGCAACCATTCACAAAACGGCCAATTATATGCACACATCAACCTGAAAATAAATCTTTGAAAACTAAGGAAAAGCTACTCTAGATTCTCTAAAGGAAACTCACTGAAGCATGATGTGAACCTTAAAACTCTACCATCCAGCCCAGAACTAAAACTCAATCTAATGCCTGCGTTGCATATGTTCCAGTAATTTGAAAAACAGAAACTATGGTGAACTTTAGCATTGCAGAAAAGGGCATGAATATGACTTATTTTTATTCAAAATTATGCTTTGCCCATGTCTTTTTATAAAAG
The DNA here is from genome assembly GCA_026402145.1 of Polypterus bichir lapradei. Lineage (NCBI taxonomy): Eukaryota > Metazoa > Chordata > Cladistia > Polypteriformes > Polypteridae > Polypterus > Polypterus bichir. The sequence continues at coordinate 23,039,294 of JANRMT010062848.1, read as the reverse complement.
TTGCTCATATCATTATTGTATACTTTCTTATGGCTCATTTGTGTTGGTTGATGACCGTAAATAACCATGCAACTTTGCAGATGGTAAATGAAAAAATATATAAAGTGAATATTTAATTAAAGGCTTGCTTTTCAACAGCTGCAGCTGTCTTGCAATTTTTGATATACTCCATGATAAAATTTGAACTGGGCTTAATAGGATTCTTTTGAAATAACTGGGAAAATATTCATTATGCACAACAGCCAAAAAACTATTAAATCTTTAAATGAATGGTCTTTACAGGCTTTAAAAGATGTTAGATGAATGATCTTAGTAAGATTCCCAAAAATATGTGACAAGATATATTTAACTATTGTAAAAATATGCATTTTATATTGTGCATTCCTTTTAGTATGTCACATTTCAGATATTTTATGCATAGTTTTACTAAAAACAGAGACAATATAGAAATTTTAATTAATTTTCTCTAGTTAAAAACTCTTTAAATAGCCAAAAATGCGATAATATTTCAAAATCCAATTTTACTTTCTGTTTTACAATATTTTAAGGTCAGAAAATTCATTTGGATATATGCAATATGTTACCTAGCTTTAAGACAATGGGCCTCGGTTATAGTGCTGTTAATCGGATGCATCAGGAGTACTGTGTCACTAACTGTGTACGTTTCTGTATATAATATTTGTTTCTTCTTTTTTTTTTTAAACCAGTGACTAATATTATTATTTCACTGAAGCTCCTTACTCTTGAATATGCTACATACACATACCCATGAGTAAAACATTTGTGCAATAGATCAGTTCCTGACTTTGGCCTTTGTTGATGGTTATTGGAAAGCACAATTTTACTGGAAACTGATTTATTTTAAATTGAAACAGGTAATTAGTAGGAGCATTGGTAATGTTAAGTATTGATATAATTTCACACTGTAGCAGATCCTGTAAAAATGGTGGCTTCAATCATTTATGAATGCAACACTCTGATCGACAATCCTGTACCATTACAAAGTTTTGGAAGATTTAGATCAAAAGCAATATATACTAAATTGTGGGTTTGTTTAACTTACTACACACAGTACTGACATGTACTGGCTGCACATTTATGTGGCCCATGAAATGAAATGAACATTGTAAGCACTGCACAAAGAAGAACAGGTGAAAAGAAATGATATGGTGACCCAAGTTAAATCTCCACCTCCTCTATGTTGTGTCCACGGTGGACCCCTTTACCGCGCTGTGCATACATTTAAATTTACCAAGGCATACCATCACTTCTGGCTTGTGCTGAAAGCAGGGATTGAAGTAGGCCAATATGTTGTACCGGTACTTCCCCACTTCTGCTTTGTGAACTTGGGCATAATGGCACATCACTATCTGACCTCCATGGGGACATAGTTCTCTACAATATTGCATGTATTTCAAGATCAAGGGCCCATTGTCCCTCATTCCATTGTTCAAAGTATATGGATTGTATATAAACTTTTTTTGAAAAGCACTGTTCACTGAGAGCAGGCATAGAGCGCTATGAACAAATTCCATCCATCCATCCATTATCCAATCCGCTATATCCTAAATACTGGGTCATGGAAGTCTGCTGGAGCCAATCCCAGCCAACACAGGGCGCAAGGCAGGAAACAAACCCCAGGCAGGGCGCCAGCCCACCACAGTATGAACAAATTCTCAGGTAAAATAAAAGTATAGATTAAACTCATTACTAAATACAAAATTAGTATATATAAAGATACAGATTTGTTAAAACACACAGAAAAAGTAGAAACTGAACAACATAAATGAAAACCAACAATACCTACAATAATTACTTAATGAACTACAACCTCTGCAGAAGTGAAATTGGTATGGCCTCTGAATACCAGGAGGTGTAGTCAACCAGGACAAAAGTATGTTGTTACTGTGCCTAGGGTTCAAGCAGACCAACCCGATCTAATTCACTCCACTCGAATGGGTCATCAATTAATGGTAGGATAACAAGAAATGTGTGGTCTTGCCAGGGTATTTGAGTTAGTTGGCACTCCAAACAAGACCTACAAAATTAGCGCACCTCTTGTTGTACACCCAGCTAGTGAAACAGAGCCATGGCACACTTGAGGGTCTTTTTGGAGATGTAATAGATGTACATGTGTCAAATCATAGATCTCACGGTGGTAAGGCCGTTTTACCTGCAACTGGCTTTGGGCTTCGCACTGGGCCTCTGCCACCTGGTATAACAAATCTTTCTTAAGCACTAAATGAGGTCTGGGTGGTATGGAAATCGCTGGTCGGTTGGCCGTCCACTGCGGGGAAGACATTCCGAGTAACCAGGGTAAATTGTCGTTCCATTGCTCCTGCATGAATGATGTGGGCATGGAGCAAAACCTTAGTTGTGGACTCGTTAAAGGGTCAGGTATAGCCTCTGCTGGCAGCAGCGGGCCGGGAGGTGGGGTCGTGGATGACAATGGCTGTGACTCCACCACACTCACCTCCAGGTTGGCTGCATCATACTGGGTGGCCACACTTGATTGCATGGCAGGGCATCACCATCGGACAGGGGATCTCCATCCATGATCAGGTTCCTCCATCTTGCCCAGTGCAGTTGGTCACTGTCGACTTTAGTCTGTGGCCAGTCTCGTCCCAAGATCAGGACAAACGGCAGATCCAGCATAACCACCACCCACGTTTTTCTTCAGCTGCTCCTATGCCTGTAGCCAACATAGCACAGTGGGCTATAGCCAGGATTAACCGTGTGTGGAAGAGAGACTGGCCTGTTTTCCATGATATTGTTGCAATGGGACGTATTGGCCTGGAACAATGGATGTGTTTCTGCCAGAGTCATATAAAGCATATAATGAGTGTATGTTCACTTGAGCCAGGCCTGAAAAAGGAAATACGAGAGGGTTTACTGTGACCACTTCACAGTACCTGTCTCCTTTGGCCCATCCACACTCCATTAGATCATCTGCTTTGGGGCAGTTGATCACTGTGTGTCCCAGCTCGCCACAACAATAGCACCAGAGTACTGCAGGTGAGAGATTTTATCTTTGCTAAACACAAATAAACACAGGGCATAACACAAAGTTAAAAAACAAAGACTGACAGTGTTTCTGTTCCCAAGCATGCTCTCTAATGGCCACAGTAAGTGAATGAATAACCTGAACTTTGATGACATTATTAATGAATTTGTGAAGGGAGAAGTAAATTAGAACTCTATAACATGGAATGACTAATTTTTTAGTTATTATTCTGTATTTCTGCTCTAGTTGTGTATTCTGCTGTATTTAAATTGACCTGTGTAGGTTAGATAGATAGATAGATAGATAGATATTATTAATCCCAAGGGGAAATTCACATAATCCAGCAGCAGTATACTGATACAAAGAAACAATATTAAATTAAATAGTAATAAAAATGAAAAAAAAAAAGAATGTTAGCATTTACTCCCCCGGGTTGAATTGAAGAGTCGCATAGTGTGGGGGAGGAACGATCTCCTCAGTCTGTCAGTGAAGCAGGACAGTAACAAAAGTCTGTCACTGAAGCTACTCCTCTGCCTGGAGATGACACTGTTCAGTGGATGCAGTGGATTATTCATGATTGACAGGAGTTTGCTTAATGCCCGTCGCTCTGCCACAGATGTTAAACTGTCCAACTTTACTCCTACAATAGAGCCTGCCTTCTTAACAAGTTTGTCAAGGCATGAGACGTCTTTATGCTGCCACCCCAGCACACCACCGCGTAGAAGAGGGCACTCGCCACAACCGTCTGGTAGAACATCTGCAGCATCTTACTGCAGATGTTGAACGATGCCAACCTTCTCAGAAAGTATAGTCTGCTCTGACATTTCTTACATAGAGCATCAGTATTGGCAGTCCAGTCCAATTTGTCATCCAGCTGCGCTCCCAGATATTTATAGGTCTGCACCCTCTGCACACAGTCACCTCTGATGATCACAGGGTCCATGAGGGGCCTGGGCCTCCTAAAATCCACCACCAGCTCCTTGGTCTTGCTGGTGTTAAGGTGTAAGTGGTTTGAGTCGCACCATTTAACAAAGTCTTTGATTAGCTTCCTGTACTCCTCCTCCTGCCCACTCCTGATGCAGCCCACAATAGCAGTGTCATCAGCGAACTTTTGCACGTGACAGGACTCTGAGTCATATTGGAAGTCTGATGTATATAAATTGAACAGGACCGGAGAAAGTACAGTCCCCTGCGGCGCCCCTGTATTGCTGAACACAATGTCAGACCTGCAGTTCCCAAGACGCACATATTGAGGTCTGTCTGTAAGATAGTCCACAATCCATGCCACCAGGTGTGAGTCTACTCCCATCTCAGTCAGCTTGTCTCGAAGGAGCAGAGGTTGGCTGGTGTTGAAGGCGCTAGAGAAGTCCAAAAACATAATTCTTACAGCACCACTGCCTCTGTCCAGGTGGGAGAGAGATCGGTGTAGCATATAGATGATGGCATCCTCCGCTCCCACCTTCTCCTGGTATGCGAACTGCAGAGGGTCGAGGGCGTGGCGGACCTGTGACCTCAGGTGGTGAAGCAGCAGCCGCTCCATGGTCTTCATCAGATGTGACGTCAGAGCAACAGGCCGGAAGTCATTCAGCTCACTAGGACGTGATACCTTTGGGACAGGGGTGATACAAGATGTTTTCCAAAGCCTTGGGACTCCCTCCCAGGTTAGTTGAGTTATTAGATTTTAAACAGATAATATAGACATCAATAATGTTATTGTTTGTAGCTTCCAGAATTGGTCAGGTACACCTCATTGCCAGCTGCTGAGATGGATGTTTAGAATGCAGCTTTTGAGTAACTGCAACATTTGTTCAGCTTTAGCAAGGATAGTCTCAGTTTACATGATTTTAGTGATGGCTTATGGGGAAGAAAGGCACAGAAAGATGGTTACATTATTTTCAAATTCATGTTTTGTCATTGTGGGGCATATTGTCCCAGGGTTTTACTATGTTTGTGTTTTATTGTAGAATGCAAAGTATGAATAGGCTATTGTATTTTTTCCAATTTGCCACCTCCTCATGTAAAAATGCTAGTCCCAATGCAAACTATTGTTGTATAAATTACATAGTTATTTGATTGTAAACATCAATTAGGGGCCCTTGATTTTGCAATTAGTCCTTGTCTCTAACAGAGTTCCTTTGCATATGTGATGCACTCACTAAACTAACAATCCATTTTTTGGTAAAATCAGAAAGACATAATAAAGTGACACTCAGTGTAGAACTTGATGACTTAACCATTTTTTCCACTTTGAGGTGGATTACGCAACAGCAGACTCCATGTATTTTCTTCAACAGCTTGCTTAGACTCTGTATTAATGAACATAATGTGACACAAATATATGTATGTAATTTCATACATCTCATTCTTCTGTCTTTATTTTGTGTGTGGTTAATTATTTTTAATCTTATCATTTTTCATTTTAGTTGATTAGCTGTCACTGAGTAAAATTCTGAATTAAGCACTTTCATTAAAAATAGTAAACACATGCTATTTAAATTAACTTTAAAGCAATATCTGAAAAATGTATAAGCCCTTTCCAAATAGAATAACATCCTTGGGGCATTTTCACTTTGAAGCCACGCTGCTCAATTGTGATCTGTTTAAAAGGCTTTAAATTGAATGTTAATAGATTTCCCAAACTTTTCTGATGCACATAATGGGCAGCGTTTAAATCTAATAGAAGGCACACGACATCAGCTCAATGGAAGGGGCCTGAACAATCAATATTACTTACCCAAGGAGAAATCCAAAGTGGATGCTCTTTGCCTTCAAGCTTGAAACTTTAAGCAATGATGGACAAATCATAAACAAATTTCAGTAAGCAGATACCATACTTTGCTTTAATGCATGATATGGGTGCCACCAAGGAATATCATATTAGTTTTCCTTCACCACTCAATTGGATTTGAATTGAACAGAGAGGCAATTTTCCTAGTTTCAGTTAATATTTATTGGAATTGTTTTGTTAGCTATCAATTGACCACTTTGAAATATGAAATTAAACTCACTGTGGTATACTTTATCAATATTTTCCAAGGGTAGTTTAGTTTTTAGCAAAATCAATAAATTTTTACTTCATTCAGACACCAGCAGGTGATATTAGGTAGCACATCTCATGAAGTAATAACCAACATGGACACCTTTTATCAGTGAATTATTATACTGGGTGCCAACCTAAGCACATTGGTGCTTGGCTACTTTTATTGTGTTTGCATGTCTAGGACTGGGAAACTTAAATTCACTGTACACCTATTAATAAAAGAGTTAGAAGTAGTTGAAATGACTGCAGAGGGCTGGCGCCCTGCCCAGGGTTTGTTTCCTGCCTTGCACCCTGTGTTGGCTGGGATTGGCTCCAGAAGACCCCCGTGACCCTGCAGTTAGGATATAGCGGGTTGGATAATGGATGGATGGATAGTTGCAATGAAGGGATTTTTTTTAATACTTACTGAGCAAGAGTCTGTCCACTATGGCAGTTTACAACATAGTAAATATTAGAGGAAATCCAGTTAACAGTAACTACAATAAAAAGACAATTGTTCAGTGAAGTGTGAGAAAGTAGAACATGGCACAACGCTGTTATATCAAAGGGTGCTCTGATTTAGAATGACAAAAAGGACATCAGAGCACATAAGAGAGAAATCAATATGGGAGGAAGACAAATTACAACGGAAGGAAAAAACATAACTACTGCCTCTCTGAGACTATGTGCATTGTCTACTTATCTGTCTGGGTTTAGTGGTACACACACTTGCTGCCCACCAAATGCTTCAACACTCCCTTTCTGACATTTATAACTTCTATTGTTCCTGCCAGTTAAATTGCTGCTCCAAATCACCATCTAGCTCTAATGTCAATATTTCTTTGACTTTGAAGTTCTTTTACCATTCTATGTGTGGGTAGTTCTTGTCTATTATTGTTTATTGGGACAATAGGCTAGAATTCCCTCTAGCAACCCTCGGAGTTCCTTCTTCCCTGAGCTTTCTGGTAACTCTAAAAAGCCATATTTTCCAGGCAGCCTGCTCTTGAAATGGGACATCAGAGACCCAAACATTCCTAACTGAGAACATGTGTTTCTTTCAGTTTGGCGGTTTTGAACCCTCTTTCATTCCCTCAGTGGCCTAACTCACTCTCTCTCTCTCTCTCTCTCTCTGAGAAGTGAGTCAAGAACTCCTGGAAGAATATTACAAGCTTCCAGAACAGGATAGCGCTTTCCCTCTTCCATACTACAGATTCTGCCTGTTGCAGTTCTTGGCTGCCCAGAAACAAACACCACTTAGTTTCACTTGTGTTCCTATAGTGTCCTAGGCAGAACTTCTGCCTCTTTCTTTTCTCTCTCTCTTTCATTCCTCTGTCTACCTGGAAGACAATTTTTTGCCTCCTCGTCACATACTATATTTAGTAGAAGTTGTAGGTAGGAGAGGGCACTCTTGTAGTAACTCGCCACACCCAAAATAATGGCAAAAAAGGCAAAAGTGTAAAAATGGCATGATGTGTTTATTATTAGAAAGAAACATACAATGGATAGAAACTCAAGGAAAATCAAAGTATAACGGAAATTAAAACATAAACCCTGCTAGCAGCAGCCTGGGCCCTCCTACAAAGGGAACAGCCCCAGTCCAGCACTATTCCTTGTCACATCCTGACTGCTGTGATGGACAGCCGGGGATCTTGCCCGGACGGGATGCCCTGTTGAGGAGAAGACCAGGGGAATGGACATATCACCACCAGTATCTCCCCCAGGACATGACAGGGCAGCCCCCCCGGTTTACATCGGGCCACGGAACTAGAGTTTAGAAGCTCAGCCCTGTGGGGGTCCGTGGCCACCACCAGGAGGCACCTGGACAGCTCTGGAGCCTTGGCATGCAGCACTTCCGCCACACTCGGAAATGCTGCCAGAAGAGGAGCTGAACTTGCATGCAGCACTTCCGCCACACCCGAAAGTGCTGCCAGATGTTAATCAGAAAGCACCTGGAGCACTTCTGGGTGCAGTATAAAGGAGGCCGCCTCACTCCACTCAGGGAGCCAGAGTCGGGTGGAAGAAGACGGCGCTTGCAAGTGTGGAGTGGAGGTGGCAGAAGCGTCAAAGAAAGGACTGAGCACTGTGGCTGGTTGGTGCACTGTGTGCAGGAAAAGAATAAAACGTGTGTTTTGGGACATTTGTCCTGTGTGTGTGTCTGTGTCCGGGTACAAGTTCACACTGCCTATGTCACAACTTTGGCCTCACTTTCTTCTACCAGTCTTCCTTTCTTTAAAATCGTCTCCTTTACGCCAGACTTAATTTGGCCTTTGGAGTGATGAGGCCTTAAACCCATACTGACTGTGTAGAGAAGCAGCAGTTAAATATGAAACTGGAGTTAGAAGACTGAGAGAAGTCTGGGCTAAGCAAGCCAAGGATGAAACTGGTAAAGCTTTATTTAAAATAACCCGGCCAAAGAAACTATATAGGAATTGTAGTTAATTAATGAAGCAATGAGATTAGAGGCCAGAATAGTTTGGAATCAAAATGGAAGAAATACATGAGAATGAAGGACAGAAAAGTGTTTGTAGCCAAAGGGTAAATTGATTCTAACAAGTCAAGTCAAGTTGAGCAGCATGCACTGGCACAGTGCATTGCTGCACCCATTACACGACAAAACAACTCGAGATCCTGGTTGGTAACCCCCCAGGCAGACCCAGTCAAACCCTCTGGAAATGACAATCCATCTGCTGCAGCCAGGTGTTACGTGGGCGAACCCTTGGCCTGGTCCAGCCACTCAGGATCCCAGCAATGAGGGAAACACGCCACATGGCCGTAGTGCCGTAACTGACTCTCCCTCACAATGCAGGTAATGTGCCTCATTCGGGACTCCATGAGCAACCGCTCATTCGACACAAAGTAAAACCAACGGTACCCAAGGATTTTCCAGAAAGACACAGTACCAAAGGAGACCAGTCTTTATCTCGGGTCACTGGATAGCGTCCATGTCTCACAACCATATAGCAAGACAGGAAGCACCAGAACTCTAAAGACTTGAACCTTGGTCCTTTTGCATAGATATCGGGAGCTCCACACACCCCTTTCCAGAGACCTCATGACCCCCCATGCTCTCCCAATCCGTCTACTGACTTCATAGGAAGACTCACCAGAGACATGAATGTCACTGCCAAGGTAAGTAAACCTCTCGACAAGGTCGACACTCTCTCCGCAAGCAGACACACTGCTGATGGCTGTGCCCAAGAGGTAATTAAAGGCCTGGATCTTGGTTTTTATCCAGGACACTCGCAAGCCCAGACACTCAGACTCCTCACTCAGTCTCCCCGAGCACCCCGATCACAGCCTCCATTCACTGCGCGAAGATCACAGCATCATCAGCAAAGTCAAGATCCATGAATCTTTCTTCACCAACAGATGCCCCACAGCCGCTGGACCCCACGACTTTGCCCAACACCCAGTCCATATAAGCATTGAACAGAGTAGGAGCAAGAACACACCCCTGACGAACCCCAGAATCAACTGGGAAAAACACAGAGGTTCTGCCTCCACTCTGCACAGCATTCACAGTACCAGTGTACAGGCTGGCCATGATATCCAGCAACCTTGAGGGGATCCCATGAACCCACAGGATGTCCCACAGGACATCAATCAGATCAACAGAATCGAATGCTTTGCGAAAATCGACAAAGGCTGCAAAGAAACTCTGATATTCGCGTTTGTGCTACTTGAAAACCCTCAGTGCCAGGATGCAGTCGATGGTAGACTTCTTAGGCATAAAACCAGACTGTTCTGGTCGCTGGTAGGTGAGCAAGTGATCACAGATCCTATTGAGGACGACCCTAGCAAGGACCTTACCCAGCACCAAGAGCAGTGTTATCCCCCTGTAGCTGCTGCAATCCAGGCGATCACCCTTCCCTTTCCAGATAGGGATGAGAAGTCCCGTTTTCCAGTCAGTCGGGATGACGCCAGTTTCCCATATGGAAGCAAAGATTGCTTTCAATGCCAGGAGGACAGCCTTACTACCAGTCTGGAGAAGTTCACCCCATATACCACAGATCCCTGCAGCCTTTCCCACCTTAGCTGGTTCACCACCTGTGCAATCTCAGTGAGATTGCGTGGTTCACAGCTGATTGGAGGATCAGCCTCAAGGACCGTGAACCCAGAGATATCTATCGTCCTAGCTGGAGGATCAGCTTTGAACAACTGCTCAAAGTAGCCAGCCCAGCGGGTCATTGATTCATTGAAATTGATTCTAACAAACACTAACAAAACACTAAGTCTTTAAAGATGTAACTAAACTTGGACAGCCAGGAAAAACACAATGCTGACCTTTATACTGTTATGACATAAATTTTTATGCACTCCTTTGCCTAGCACCCATCTAACAATCAGGTAAACACAAGCCACAAAATGGTGCTGCCCCACAATAAAAGCAACTGGCAGAGAGCATTTTACTTGTATTTTTAACTTAATCAAAAACATATCTCTCTACTATATGAAAAAATCTTGGGTCAAGACGTGATTTTCTCAGAGACACTTTAACGTCCCGCGAGACAAGGAGGACAACTGCTATACAGGCTTTTAAATGTTCGAAGCACAGCGCGACATGCAGATCACGCAGCACGGCATAAGCACAAGCAGCAGCAGCAAGCCAGGTGAGGTAAAAAAATGTATTTGTTTCCCATTGTATCATCATTTAAGAGCGGGTTTCGGAGGAGTGGCCGACTGCATTTCTATATCATGCGTTCAGCCCCCCTCTTCACAACCTTGATAGGCAGAGACATGAAGTGGCTGGCGCATAGCTAGCCCTGGGTTTAGGGGGGGTTGTTTGGGGGTGGACGAGCGAAGAAAGCAGGGGGCAAAGCCCCCTAGTTAAATTGAAAAAACAAATGGGATGACTAGATTCCTTGACCTCTGAAACCCCTAAAATGGAATTTCAGCCATTTTTTGATTATAACACAGACCCACTCCCAGGTTTACTTTTGCTTAAGCTCCAAAAACACTAGTGACCCTTGGCATCAATTTCACTACTGATCGTTCTATAGGTTTCAAAAGAGTAAATCATTCTGATAACAACCCTGTTCATTCAAGTAAAAGGACAAACACCAATGGGATGGATAGCAGAATTATATTTTCGCCCCAGTCTCACCTTCAGATAGGCAGCCTGACCCCAGCTTCTCAAGGCTTCTTTCAATCATCCCTTAAATATATTGTGGGATTTTGCAACCCCCATTTCTCGCTCTCGCTCTCTCTGGCTCTTTCTCTTCCTCTGTAAGGAATCAGTTAAGTACCCCTCTTGGCATTTAGCTTAAGCTATTGGTCTGCTGCAGTTATTACACTTTCAGAATACCATACATAACAGACAGACTCTACTGACCTCTTGCGTTCTTTTCCTTGTCATAGTGGTGTGTCAAGGGTGAAGGAAATTGTCTCTGTGCCTTTCTGTGTGCTTTTCTGTGTAATCAAGCGTTCATGTGTATATCCTTTCCAGCACATTCATCAAGGAGATTAACAGTTTATATAACTCTTTTCATTAACTGTAGTATTTTGTGAGAGAATAATTTAGAGATGTAACAATAGTTAAAAACTGAAATATGTAAGGAAATGTCATGAAGAAGTAGTCTTGAAATGGTCAACTACAACAAAGACAAGTATGTACCACAGGAAGGCTGATGTCATTTATAAAATGTACACAGAGATCAGCTGTCCTGTGAACAAGAAGACTGGACAGTTGTCAGATACACAGATTTTTTAAGGATAATGTCTAAACCTAAAGATATGAGAAGAAGAACAGCATAATAAAAATAGGCATTTATTACCTACGTTATCTGATGTGTAAACCAACCACAGTAAAAAGTATGCATTGATGGACACTATATGTAAATTCAATTGTTTATAAAACAAACTTCTTTCATTTGTTTTTTGACTATGTTGCAACAGATTGCTATAATGGAGGCTCCCTCTTCAGCATGGTGCTGCAAGAGTAATAAATGATGCAGATGGACAAGCTTTTCTTCTGCTTGATACTGACTCAAAAACGTTTTATTGGACTTGCCCTGGTAGAGGATGTTTCTTTCTTTAATTAATTAATATGTTTGAATTCTACCACAGTTTATAGAAAGGGGTTCACAAAAAATAATGGAATTGTATAAAAACAAAAACTTTATTACACAACTTACAGCAATTCCTTTTTAGTCACTGTTAAAACACTCCCCTTGAAATGCAATATACTTGTCCCAGTGCTTCTTCCATTCCTGGAAACATTTAATTTACTCATCTTTTGTTACCTTATTTAGAGCCTCCTGCTCTTTTTTCCCTGAATTTGTAATGCAGTAGCACATCATTTCCCTTGAGTCTCATCGTTATTTTAGGGAATAAAAAAACAGCTATATTGGTTTTGGTCAAAAACTCTTTGACTTATAATGCATGTGTATAAGTGTGCTGTCCTGGTATAAAATGCAGTTTTGTGTGCGCCTTTGCTCTGTAAATATTTTCCTGATTCTTTCCTTCAGACACCTCAGCAGTTCAGTGTAAAGTTGCTGATTAACAAACTGTTTATTAACAAGTTAATTAATATCAAAAAACACAATCATCGTTGTCTTGATGTTCAATATGACTTGACTTGCATTTTTTGGCTTGTAGACATGATTGTAGAACAAATCTCAGAAAATACACACTTGATCAACTCAGCGAACATACTAACAAGACTGTATGCAGCCTGTCTACTCTAACTGTGTGTAGAAAGGGGCCCTGAGTTCTTTACTCCAATGCCTAAATTATGATTTTAATTACTTTAATATTTTGAGTCTCTGGTCACTATGAACAAAACATTATTAATTAAGTATAGCAATACACTGGTCAAGTAATAACAAATAAATAAAGGCAGATTAAGTTACCTGTTACATTTGTTCCCAAACCAATTGTTTATACTAAACAAACTTAAAAAAAACACCAAGAAACTGGGTTATAAAACAATGATAAACTCCCCGTTTAATTATAAACCAACAAAACACAAGTAATAAACTGGAAATAATCAAGAACTATATTACACTGTTAATAATAAAAATACATTCACTCATGTCACTCTATTTAAAACAAAACGTTGCAGGCCTGATTCATGGCTTGTGAGCGTTGCGACCAAAAACCTATCGGTCCCTTCACTCCACCAGGAGCAACAAAACAAAATAAAAAAAAAAAAATACCCTACTTGGCAATGTGGTTATCAGTCCAGCAAATCCTTCCGACCTCTCCGCCTCTGTCCGCGAGCAGGGAACCGCTGCTGAGCTAATCCGAAAGCGTCTCCAAATAAACAAACGTCCACCAGAAGCGTGTTGAGCTGCGTTAGCTACTGCCTCTTCACCTTGCTACTTCCCCTCGCTGAATTAACAAGTGGTTTATTTGCCGGATAGACACTGCGAACGTCTAATCGAAATTCTCCGTCTAAATCAGCAGTTCATATTCCAGTAAATTATCGTGCTGATAATTCGTCTCCCCAAACTTTCTGCTACACCAACTCGGCGTCCCGCTCTACCCATCCGGTTATCAAAATAAAAGTCTGCATAACCAGGTAATGAACTGCTATACTAAAATGAACAGTTTAAAACACAACATTTACATTTTTTACATCAGTAACTTATTTACATAAATCAGTTAGTTAATTAAGCACATTTTTACCTGGGCTACACCCTCCCCCTTTTAAATGTCTGGTGTACCCAACAGACTTAACTATTTACTCATAATAATGGGTAAGGTGGCAAACATTCACATTTCTAAACCTTCCCAATTTTAATTACAACACCTCTGTGTATGATTGTAATGGGCTGATCTCTGCCTTTCCCTGGCTCATCATATGTTAACCTAACTACTGGTTTCACTGCTCTTTTGGGACGTGACTCAGTCTCTCTAAGTCTTCTGGAAGTACTAGGACTTTCTGTCTCTTTTATAGCTGGTGCCCCAGTAGTGTCTGGGTCTTGTTCCGACTCTTCTTTACTGGAAAGACTGTCACATTCAGAAGCAGAATCCTGGCTAGGCTCTTGTTCTCTTTCATTTAGAGGTTCTTCCTCAGAACCATTCTCGTTATGGCCCTCATCTGACTGTGAATGAGTAACTACTTCTTCTAAAACAACCGAGGATTCAGCAGAACTCCTTGGCTTTTGCTCCAAATTCCTTGATCGTGTATAATAGGGTCTGCTAGGTTGACAGTATTCAGAGTCAGAGGATAAGTCTGAATCTTGGAACTCACGTGAGGTTTTCGGAACCTCTGGTATGGTTCGCTTTCTTCTAAGTCTCGTCTCTGGTGTCTGGCCTGACAGGAGAATCACTATCCACCTCTGTCCTTGGAAATCGTACAAGTTGTCCTATCGGGAGAATGTGGTCTCTGTGAATTGTTCTGATGTCTCCTTTTCCCCTTTCAGGTTTAACCCTATAGACAGGAAGGTTGGGCATTTTTCCCATTACTGTGTATGGAACAGAACTCCATCGGGTTTGCAGTTTGTGTTTTCCTTTCAGTCCTAAGTTCCTAATCAAGACTCGGTCACCAATCTCCAGAGACTGGAAGCTAACTCTTTTGTCATAGGCCCTTTTATTTCTTTGATGACTCTTATCAGCTGCCTCAGAGACTAATTGGAAAGCCCTCTGGAAGTATTCCTTCAATTTTGCAACATACACTGAGTGACTATCTCCCTTTCCTTCAGGAGATGTACCAAAACACATATCTACAGGAAGTCTGGCCTCTCTACCAAACATCAAGAAGTAAGGTGAATACCCTGTGCCATCACATCTTGTACTGTTGTAGGCATGGACCAAATATCCTACATGTTGGCTCCATTGTCGTTTCTTTTCTTTACACAAAGTCCCTAACATGGAGAGTAAAGTTCTATTGAATATTTCCGGCTGGGGATCTCCCTGCGGGTGATAGGGAGTAGTCCGTGACTTCCGAATTCCCATCATCTTTAAGAGATCTTTGATCACACAACTTTCAAAATCTCGCCCCTGATCAGAATGGATTCTAGCAGACAGACCATAATGCACAAAGTACTTATCAACTAGGATCTTTGCCACCGTATGTGCTTTCCGATTCTTTGTAGGGAAAGCCTGGGCGTAGCGTGTGAAATGATCAGTGACCACTAAAACATTTCCCAGGCCCCTGGAGTCAGGTTCATTTGAGAGAAAGTCAATACATACAAGGTCCATTGGCCCAGTACTGGTCTTCTGATGTAAAGGAGCTGCCTTTTGACAAGGGGACTTGCAAAGAATACATTTGCCACAGTTCTTAACATGCTGTTCTGCATCTTTTGACATTCTGGGCCAGAAAAATCTACTCCTCAACAAGTCAGTAGTTCGATCAATGCCAAGGTGTCCTAAATCATCATGCAATGACTTTAGCACAGTTTAACGAAACTCCTTTGGTAAAACAAGTTGTATGAATTGCTCACCTGAAGGTCGTTTGCTTCTCCGATGAAGTAAGCCATCCTTCAGGATCAATTTGTCAGCTTCTCTTTTCAACTGAGTGAGCTCTGGACTATTAGTGGTATTCTCTGCCCAGGTCTGCTGCTGAACTGCTTGGATAGCAGGTCCAATCACATTATCAGCTCTCTGAGCTCGTAAGAGTTCTGGTTTTGACATGTGCTCCAGTGACTTCAACTCCAAGCGCATTGAGAATGCATAAATGTCAGGAACACAATCAGAGGATGCTCCCAACTGATCCACATACCTGGGTGGACTGTCTAAAGATTTGAGGATGCAGACCCGTTGAAAGATGGACTTCACCCCCTCCTGTGGTATGGTCTCCCATTCTGTAATGTCACCATCATTTGGAAAGTTTCTAGAGAGAAAGTCAGCATCTATGTTGTGCTTACCGGGTCGGTACTGTACATCAAAATCATATGTGGATAAGGCGGCGAGCCATCTGTGTCCAACTGCATTTAGTTTTGCGGTCGTCAGCACGTAAGTCAAGGGATTGTTGCCCGTACGTACTGTGAATTTAGCCCCATACAGATAATCATGAAATTTGTCCACAACAGCCCACTTGAGAGACAGGAACTCAAGCTGGTGTATCGGATAGTTCTTTTCAGATTGGCTCAGCTTCCTACTGGCAAATGCCACAGGTCTTAATCCCTCAGGGTGTTCCTGGTAGAGAACAGCTCCAATTCCCTTTAAGCTAGCATCCACATGTAGGATGTAGGGCTTGTCAGGATCAGCAAATGCCAGCACAGGTGTATGGGTCAGACAATAGATGATCTTATAGAATGCATCAGTACAAGACTGGTCCCATCTGTTACCAAAGGGCTCCGACTCTCTCAGGTAGCTCTTGGTAGGATCTTTGTTATGCTTCCAGCTCCTTTGTGTTGGGGCATAACCTTTTGTTAGTTCAGTTAGTGGCCGGACAATAGAAGCATAGTTGGCTATGAACCTCCTGTAATAACCACAAAAGCCTAAAAAGGATCTCAAGGTTTTCAGGTCAGTAGGCTGGGGCCAGGTGGTAACGGCCTCAATCTTTTCTGGATCAGGAGAGACGCCATCTGCTGACACAACGTGTCCAAGATACTTCACCTTGGACTGACAAAACTGACACTTATCCAGGGAGATCTTCAGACCAGCCTCTTCAAGTCGGTCGAGCACTTTGAGAAGTCTCTCCTCATGTTCTTTCAAAGTCTTTCCAAAGATTATCAAATCATCAAGATACACAAGAACTTGGAGCAGGTTCATGTCACCAACTGTTTTTTCCATCAATCTTTGGAAAGTAGCAGGGACTCCAGTTATTCCCTGGGGCATACGTTCAAACTGGAAAAACCCCAGGGGGCAGATGAATGCAGTCTTCTCCTTGTCTTCCTCAGCCATGGCTATTTGATAATAGCCACTCCTCAAATCAAGGACAGAGAACCACTTGCTTCCAGAAAAGGAATCCAATGCATCATCAATGCAAGGTGTAATATACTGATCAGGCACTGTTCGGCTGTTCAGTAGTGTATAATCAATGCACATCCTTATAGTCCCATTTTTCTTTCTCACAATCACTATTGGTGAAGCATAGGGGCTGCAAGACTCTTTAATAATGCCCGCACATAGGAGCTCCTGGAGGTGCTTTCTCACATCATCGATGTCTGCAGGAGTGATGCGGCGAGAACGCTGTCTAAATGGTCTGGGGTCAGATAGCCGAATGGTATGCTCTACCCCTCTAGCTAATCCCACATCCAGTTATTCAAGGAGAAAACGTTGGGTCTTTCGGACAGCTTCTGCTTCAACCGTTCTTTCCACTCCTCTGAAACAGGCGAGTCCCCAAAATTAATCTGGCTGACATCCAAACTTACTGATGGTGTCTTTTAGCAGTAACACTTTCAGTGAGATACATATGTCCCATGACTGTTCCCACTGGTATGATCGCCTCCCTAATTGACTGGTTCTGGATCAAAATTCGGAAACAACATTAACATTCACTTCCTGGGCTGGCACGACCATGGACTGCAGTAACAAACTGGCAGGAAGTGGTGCGAAGGGGGATGAATCAACCATCAGTATCTCTTTCCCTAATGGACGATTAAAATCAACTTTACAGACAATTGGCTGGTCCTCATCCGGGTGAATAGTCAGAGGTCCGGGGCCCTGCCACGTCACCACACCAACTTTATCATCTTCATCACAGGTGAGTGAGACAGGATCAGTAACAGCAATCTCACTGATGAAGTTAGCCTGTATTCCTAGAGTTTGTGTGATATCAAATCCATGGTCTCTGCACTGCTTTACTAAACTCCTGACATGACTGGTATTTGTGCCAACAATAACAAGGGTCTGGTCCGCAGTCCTAGGACTGGGGCAAATGAGTGCAAGAACAGTTACAGTTTTACAGGTACCAATAACTTCAGCTGGGTACTCAAAGTCCACTACAATGTAACCACGGTAGGGATAACTATCCTGTGATTCACTCAAACCCCAAATAGCCAGTCCAGACACAGGACGTATTGGGACATCACACAGGTGTTCTTGATACCATGCCTCAAAGATGATAGTAACCTGGGAGCCACTGTCAAACAGAGCATCACAGGAATGACCGTTAACTTTTAACTGTACTATGCTAGGTGGACC
Source organism: Polypterus bichir lapradei (assembly GCA_026402145.1). Taxonomy (NCBI): domain Eukaryota; kingdom Metazoa; phylum Chordata; class Cladistia; order Polypteriformes; family Polypteridae; genus Polypterus; species Polypterus bichir. The sequence continues at coordinate 23,021,235 of JANRMT010062848.1, read as the reverse complement.
AATCAAACCATCAGGTATTCCTGCCTGTTCTGGTGCAATTGCAAAACTTCTTTTAACTGTGCAGTGTTTTTCAGCCCTTGACGGGTTAGTCCTAGGCTGACTTTCCCTAGACGGTTTCAGGGCATGAATTAGTCTTTTAATGACTTTGCTCTGATTCTCTTGATTATGGCACTTATTTGCAAAATGTCCATTTTCCCCACACTGGTAGCAAAATTGCTCCTCAGCTAGTCTGGAGATTTTGGGGGAAGAGCTGACTACTTTAGGGGAAACTTCCACTGCTGATACCGTAGTTGGGTTGGCTGAACTATCGGCTGGTGTCCTTTTCTTATTTAATTGGATCTGTAGTCTCTTTACTTGTTTCTGTAAAGCGCGGAGCTCACCTACGTGTGTATCGGCTGGAAACATACTATCTGAGCACTCTTTCTGAGTTTCAGCAGATGAAATTGCAGCAGATGTAACTATAGACTTGAGCTCCTTAAGTTCTGCTTTTAAGCTTTGAATCTCAGCTTGTTTTAAATCAGTTGTCTGTTTTGGCTGTACAGGATGCACAAAAGCGGTGAGTTTCCTCCTGGAAGCCTCATATTCTTCTTCAGCACGTATTTCCCTCAAGAGTTGTAGAAAGGTGGGTGGCTCAGTCTTTCTCTCTCTTAAACGTAACTGAATTAGCATTAGGTCTGCGGCAACGGCACCTCTCAATAACTGCTCCAAACGTGCTCTATCCATATTAGCATGGGGAAGGCCACCTCTCTGAACAACCTTAGAGAGAGACCGTTCTAAACGTCTGAGGAAATCTGACAATTTCTCCCCTGTTTGCTGCTGCATCAGTCTAAAAGCAAAATACAGATCATCCCCTGATTCTGCAGTCCCAAAGGCACTTTCAAGAGCTTCTAAGTACTTTGTTGGGTTAGCATCAGGATCACTGGTTCGTACAGCCTTCGCTATTTCTAGTGCTGGGCCTTTTAAACTCTCCATTAAACGGCGCTTTTTCTCCTTAGCTGTATATTCACTCTCCTCCACCATAAGCCATGCTTGCTCAAGCCAGTGGTCAAACTGCTCCTCTTCTGCTGGAACAGGCTGTGTTCCTGAGAAGATGTGTAGGCGGCGATATCCACCTTCAGACGAGGATCTATTGGTCTTTTCTAAGAAGTCACCAAACGCCTGTATCACTGAGTCAGCTGAGCTAGTGGGCTTCTGTGCACCTGGCAGTAGAGCTTTAATGTCCTTCATAGTTTTCCCCTCAGCCTGCATTAGCAACTTTAATTTGGTATGAAAGTTTTCATCTGTAGCTGGGGCTCTATCTATGATAACTAATGACCATGCCTCTCCACCCTCAGGAGGATGCACCTCAGGTGGGACACTTTTGGCAGTTAGGGCGTTTTTGCTTTCACACAAGACCATGAGGCTGTTCAGTTCCAAATTGAAAATCCTTCCCCTAACACGTACTCTGCCCAAGCACTTAATAGTCCCAAGAGTCTCTTCAATATGTGCTATTTCCACATCTTCAGGGACAATAACTAACAGTCCATGAGCCTCACTCAATCCTTCACCCCTGCACCATTTCTTTAACTCAGAAACTAACTCAGTTTTCTCAGCCATTACTTATCGGAAATTTTTTTTTTCAAAACAAAACCAAACAAAAAAAAACCTCACTGGTGACACAAGAATCCCAGCGGTGCCTCCATTTTATGTAGCCCGTCTACTCTAACTGTGTGTAGAAAGGGGCCCGGAGTTCTTTACTCCAATGCCTAAATTATTATGATTTTAATTACTTTAACATTTTGAGTCTTGGGTCACTATGAACAAAACATTATTAATTAAGTATAGCAATACACTGGTCAAGTAATAACAAATAAATAAAGGCAGATTAAGTTACCTGTTACATTTGTTCCCAAACCAATTGTTTATACTAAACAAACTTAAAAAAAACACCAAGAAACTGGGTCATAAAACAATAATAAACTCCCCGTTTAATTATAAACCAACAAAACACAAGTAATAAACTGGAAATAATCAAGAACTATATTACACTGTTAATAATAAAAACACATTCACTCATGTCACTCTATTTAAAACAAAACGTTGCAGGCCTGATTCGTGGCTTGTGAGCGTTGCGACCAAAAACCTATCGCTCCCTTCACTCCACCAGGAGCAACAAAACAAAATAAAAAAAAATACCCTACTTGGCAATGTGGTTATCAGTCCAGCAAATCCTTCCGACCTCTCCGCCTCTGTCCGCGAGCAGGGAACCGCTGCTGAGCTAATCCGAAAGCGTCTCCAAATAAACAAACGTCCACCAGAAGCATGTTGAGCTGCGTTAGCTACTGCCTGTTCACCTTGCTACTTCCCCTCGATGAATTAACAAGTGGTTTATTTGCCGGATAGACACTGCGAATGTCTAATCGAAATTCTTCATCTAAATCAGCAGTTCATATTCCAGTAAATTATTGTGCTGATAATTCGTCTCCCCAAACTTTCTGCTACACCAACTCGGCGTCCCGCTCTCTCTTTTTCCTCGCTCTCCGTTCTTTTTTTCTCTCGCGGTTCTTCCACCACCTTCCGTTTTTTCTACCCATCCGGTTATCAAAATAAAAATATGCATAACCAGGTAACGAACTGCTATACTAAAATGAACAGTTTAAAACACAACATTTATATTTTTTACATCAGTAACTTATTTACATTAATCAGTTAGTTAGTTAAGCACATTTTTACCTGGGCTACATGTACATATGTGATAGCATAGGCAGCATAGTTGATAACTACATCTTAATCTCATGCTATTGACTAATTTCAGAAATCTTTCAGTTTGTTCCTCATATATAAGAGTTTTTTATTCAATAATAAGATGTTTTACTAAACACTGTGAATCTGCTCAGATATTTTGGTACCTTTCTTTCTTTACAAAATGGAGTTTAAGATGGGTTATACAATTCTCCTTATTTTATAATTATGTACAATTATGTACATATACAGCTACTATATGTTATGAAAATTATCTTAGCTTTCATAACCACAAGCAATCGCATATTCTTTAGTATTTTTCATAGTGAACTCAAGAGTCTTCATAAGGAATACATTACACTTATCTTAAGTTCCAAAAGTGTGCAGAATCATACATTATCTTGGGCCATCCTGCTGGTGGTCTTTGCTTCTCCATCCTCTTTTCAGCTGGGTACTACTTCACACAGCACACTACAACAAAACATAAAAATGTGACTTTATGCTAGAAAAAAACGTGCAAAAAACTAAGTCAATTGAAAAAACTAGTAACCTGTAGCTTTTTTTATCTGATTTGTTAGAAAATGAGATGATATTTTTGGTTAATAAAGTTCAAGTTCAAGTTTATTGTCATGTGTACAGTAAGGAAGTACGTTTCCCTGTAAAATGAAATTCTTTCTTTGCTGTCCACACCAAAAGATAAAACCAACGTATAAAGATAAACATAAATAATAAGTAGCAGATAGATAATAAGTAACAGAGGTAGCATAAAGTATAAAAACAGAATAGAAGTATAAAGTGTAATTGTGCAGGTAGGTGTGTGATGGACAAGTCAAATACAGTTGTGTGAGGTAGATAGAATGAGGTGAACCATGGTTATAAACTCCAGTCAGTTATTCAGGAGTCTAATGGCCTTGGGAAAGAAAGAATTCTTTAGCCTGGAAGTCCTGCATTTCATATTTCTATACCTCCTGCCTGAGGGTAGAAGTGTGAACAGTTTGTGTTGGGGGTGGGTGGGGGGGTGGGTGATGTCCCTGTCCCTGAGGATCGAGGCAGTTCTCCTGCAGACTCTGCAATTGTAGATGCTCTGCAGAGAGGGCTGTGGGGTCCTGGTGTTCTTCTGAGCAGTCTTTACCGCTCTCTGCAGGCGTTTGCGGTCCATAGTAGTAGTGTTGCCGTACCACACGGTGATGCAGCTCTTCAAGATGCTCTCAACAATGCAGCTGTAAAAGTTGCCAATGACCTTAGTCGACATACCAAACTTCCTCAGCCTCCTCAGAAAGTACAGCCGCTGTTGAGCCCTCTTGACCAGTTGTGTGGTGTTAAGAGTCCAAGTGAGGTCCTTACTGATGTAGATGCCCAGGTATTAAATACACTTTTCTAGGACTGCCATCATGTTGTGATTTATGACAGCTGCTGTATTGAGTAGACAGGTCTGCATTCAGGAATATCCTTCTTCCAGTGTTCTGGTGTATCAGCACACCTGGCAAAATGACTAGTTGTAAAAGAGACACATCTTCATGCTTTAGGACTAAATCAAGCCATACATGGAGTGAGTGGAATCATTGTGCTTGGTTCTTTTCCAGGTCCATTTATTTTGGTATTACTAAAATGGTCAATGGCCTATGTGCTATAAATCAAGGAATCTGAGACAGTGACTGAAGCATATTAGTCATTTTCGAATCCTGGCCACAGTACATGTGTCACAATGCCAGCATTTTTAAGCCAGGTATTACTGTGAAAGATTAACAGCCTAACATGAAGAAGACCTCAACTATCTCTCAATATTCAATAATAAATAGCTATCTGAGAATTATATTTACTATAAAACTAGCCAAGAAATAGAAGAACAGCTGTCCTTAATTCCGAAAAAATGCCACTCTTTGTTGTAAGGAGCCCATATAATTGACCTTGGTATTTGTAATGGTGGAGTGCAAGTTCAGGATTTCACTGGTGCACTTTTGTGATGTTTCTTGTAGTAGACCTAAAGTCCTCACCTAAGTTATATGATCTACTGAAGGGAAGCTCATTCTTTTGCCATTGACTAACATACAATCATTTCTGTTACTAAGAAATGCTATCAGACATGAGAACAGTACTTACCAATTCTAAGCTGAGAATCAGTCATGGGCATAAGGCCCAATCAGGTAAAGAGGATATCTCATATATGGGGCTACCCTGGAACCTTGTCACTGGTTGCAGTGTAGGGAAAACATGTTTACTAAGTCCAAAAGAAGGCAGTCGTCACACCTATTCCAGTGCAAGTATTTAATTAATGCAGGCTTGCCTATAAGAATGTAAAAAAACCTGGATGTGCATCATATGAATCTGCAATCACTATTGTTCTTCTGAATGGAGTGTTCTAATAATCATCATCATCTCTTTTACATCTTGCCTAAAGAAGGGGCCTGCATATTGTAATCTTTTTAGTTAGCCAATAAAAGGTGTCATTTTGCTTGACTTTTCACTACATTCATAATGGCTAACACGGTACAACACCCTAGTACTATCCACATCATTTAGAAAGTATTTTTAACATTCCTATCTGGTTCTGCCTTTCTTAGATTTTCTCACAATCATAGCTAAAGACCGCTTACCAAATAGACACAACATGCTGATCTCATTCCAGAGAGTGACAACATGTTGAATGCTAATTATCCATGCAAGTGTGAATTTCATGTTACTCTCTACAGATAATAATAAAATGGAACTATTTGCACTTTAATAGCAATAATGCAGCAATAAGCAAATCAGCATTTTGGATGTAAACTCCAGCAATTTTAACTAAAAAAAACTCTCGGATGGTCTGATAATAAGAATGTCACAAGGTCCAGAATCCTATTAAAAAGGCACAAATAATATATATACCTGTGAGTTTATAATCAAATGAAATCAATGAAAGCACAACACAGGCATTGAAGAAAGTATAAATACAAAAAAACAACTTGAATTATAGTTTTGCAACTTTTCCATTTTCATTATTTACAAAATGCTTGATTTGGAATATCAACACAGCAGGACAGTGGTTAGCACTATTAACCAGGGTTCAAGTTTCAAATCAGTCACCATCTACATGGAGTTTCCATGGTCTAAATGGGTTATTTTTGGGTTCTACTTTTATCTTATACATTACAAAAATGTGCACATTTGGTTAAATGCTCAATTATAAAAGAGTGTTATGTTATTTCATAGACCATCTACAATACAGTATACAATCACCAAGATAACAACTGCCTGCCATTCAACATCATGAACATTTGTTCTAGCCTCACTATCTCCCTTTCAGATTGAGGCTTTGTCAAATTTGACTCCCGGCTATAAGTCCAACCTCTACACTTAAGAAGGAGCCATATTTGGGACAATCCCTGTAATAACTTCTGAAAACAGGAACCCCAGCCTAGTAAAAGCTTTTTGATCTAAGTTACAGTGCTCTTCCTATGTCTCTAAGCATCCCACAGTCCTTTTCATACATTAATGTCCATAGAATAGCCACTTCTAGAGTACAATAACTTTTGGGCAATCTAAACCTATGTTAGTGTCAGGAGGTAGAAATTGGGAAGCCACAAGGACAGAGACTAAGCGATCAGAAGATAAAAATCTAAGCCAAGGACATGTTTACTCAAAATCAGTAAATAAGGCCTATGCATTTCCAAAATGAAAATGCGAACTAAAGCCCCTGACAGTAAAAGGGTCGCTAAGTTATTTGCTGGAAATCTTTTAATAATAAATATAATTTTCACTAGAAATCATATCCTCAGACTTGGATTAGAAATGCTCCACACTCTCGCCTTTTAAGTCATGACTGTCGACACCCGTTCTGGTAGACATTACCTGGCAAAATGTGGACACGTACCTTATTATAGGTGCGCACAATGGTGGCACCTATAATGAAAACAAACTGACATTGTGATAACTTCAAAACAAATGATTACTAATTTCTTATCAATCAAAACAATATTTAATGACAATGTTCAAATAATTAGAATCATAATATTCCAAAATGTAGAAAACAATCAAGAATTTATCTAAGGAAATTTTCTAGTGACAGGAGAAAATTATTAAAGAAATTCAGTCATAACATCTTCTGACTGCCTGTTCATTTCTTAACTGAAATAAGAAGCATGAAACACTTCAAATGTCTGTTCACTTGAATTAAAAACATGGTGGCCCTCTTACTAACATACAGATCATTATGGACCTTTTCTTTTTGCTCTCTGGTTCCTGCCTCTTCTTAACCACACATTGCTTCAGCATATAGCATAACATAGCATTCTCAGACAAATTTAATAAACTCAGCATCACAGGGTGCTGGAGCAACATTTGGGTGCAGGACAGTTGAACTGTGTCACCCTTCAACATTAACAGCAAAAATAAATTATAATAAATTGGCCTCTGCATTTCCAAAATGGAAATAACATAACATAAAATACTCAAACCCATTTAATCCTGTTCAGAGTTAGGGGTGTGGGATTGAGTGAAATTCAATTTGTAAAACCTGGAACAAAGATTAACCATTATCCTACAATTACCTCTGCTTTCCTGGACTGCAAGAACAAAGAAATGTAAAAAAAAACTAAGTACATTCCATCATGATGTCTCTGATAAAGGATTTTAAAATCTGCTGTATACCACACATTTCCGAAGTGGTACAATGGCACAGCATGTGGCTTTGCACCCTGGGTGAACTGGTGCTTTTGTATAGGCTTGCCCCAGATAGTTTAGCTTCCATTTAAAATCCAAATGTATGCACTCAGGTCAACTGCCAAGTCTAAAGTGGCCTAGTGCAAGTCAGTAGGCACTGCGATGAATTGCTGCTTTTTCCCCATGTGGAGTTGGTTTCTGCCTTGCACTTGATGTATTTTATGTGGCCCCATACCATACAGGTAACATTTTAATGCATATATTCCAGAGTCTATGCTGCAGTCTCAATATGCAGGCCTGATTAAAATTCCAAGGATATACAAAAATACTGTAGGAGGGAGAGGCTTTAGCTACAGGGTGTCAAACTGTGGAATAAGTGACCTGCCAACATTTGAGCAGCTCCTTTGATTTTAGCTTTAACAAATCAAGGCAGAAGACTCATTATTTTAGCACAGCATATACTTACAAGGGCTAGTTAAGACTTTTCATACTGCTGTCTTTATAACTGTTACAATTCTATTTGTTTGGCAATTATTAAGTCTCTCTGTGACGTTCTGCTGGCTGTGGCACTACATGTACGTTTGGACTAAATGCAGTTGTGCACGCATTGTGAATGGCAATTATTATTGTTGCTTGCACTTTGATTGATTAGTAAAGTACAACTGATAGGACTGTTGAATTTTGGGACCAGTAAAAGAAAAAACTTTTCAGCATCTTAAGAAAACTTTATTCGATCTTAAAATAAGTATGCATATGTTTGTAGTTTTACATGGTGTTTTGTTTTCCATTGGAGCTTTATCATATTTTGTATATTTTTTGAAAATATATTGCATTTCTAATACATGCATTGTATACCAAAAGATCAGCTCAATTCAATGTTCCTTGTGTGCTGTGGGGGGAGACTCAAGAGGAGGGATCACCCTGACATCACACCTTTTGAGACCTCACTGTGGCTATTTAAGGCCAGAGCTGAGGAAGATAAAGTTTTTGTGAGAATTGCCATTTCTTTATTTTTGACCTTTGTTTGCTCTGGTTATTGGATTATGTCTTCTGGATTTGTGGATTGGAATTGGTTTGCTTTGGATCGCCTTTTAGGCAACCATTTTTTTTGCCTGTTTTCATTCTTTTGAAAAACTTTTGCTTGTACTTTTCTATTTTTTCAGTTTTTTATGAAGATTTCTTATTTTGCCTGTTCATACAAGTTTACAGTTTTTGGTTATAGTTCTTGTGGTGGGACTTACTTTTTTTGGGACATTTCTGATTATTTTTCCAGCTTCCCATTTTAGGAGTCTGCTAGGCTGAAAGTCCACAATTAGCAGTTTTGAGGATATCTTGATTTGGGCTGAATCCTTGGGAAGGCTGGTTAAATTTAGGCACTGTTTTTATGGCCCTCACACACATTTTGCTGTATTTAGGACTCAGTTTACAAAACAAATGTGTCAATGATTAACAGTAAACAATGTCATTATTTTATAAATAATTATGACAAAAGAACTGAGATAACCAAGGGATTCATGTATAAAGATGTACCTGTACAAAAAGGTTGCATACACCCATTTGCAAACACACTACGAGATGTATAAAAATTAAACATTGTGTAAATCCATGCACATTTTCACAGCAGCCTCAGACTATGTTTATGCAAGTTTCTACTAGTTTCGTAAACTGGCGATACCTAGCATAGTAGTTCCACTGTTTCTGTGTTGTTTCCCTTCTTTTTCATATTTGCATCCATGACATGGGATTTATCAAATACACTAAAATTAATTGCATATCATTTACAAATTTAATTAACTTGACTGTAATCATTCCTGCAACAATATAATGGTGCATACAATGGCCTAACCATTCCAAATACCATAGCTGCTTTAGAGTTGTTAGAAGAATTGGAAGAATTAAAAGAGAGCCCACATTTATAGATGATGATGACTGGCTTCTAAATCGATTTTGATTTCCTAGAGCTATCCTTTTGAGTTGTGTGGTGAACTGGCACTGGCTTTACAAAGGTGGACTTTGAGGAATTGTGCTGTACCTGCTCCTTTGCAAGTTCTGTTTACTCTTGAGTTTTTAACCACAACTTGAACTTGCTCACCAGTCGGGCATTTTACAATCATTACCAAGTTGTGCCATGCCAATTGTATGGGAAGGTATTATCCACTTTGTCGTCCAGATATATAATATTTCTTTACACCGTGGTTGAATTAAGAAACATCAAAGCACAATTTGCAGCAACATCGAGTTTTCCAAATGTAATTGGAGCGGTCAACAGCACACACAGTGCTATCGTAATGGTGCTGGACAAATTGCTTCAGCCAGGAATGACTCACCAAAACAATGTGCTGCAGTTACATCATCTATAGTGGGAGCGCCAATAAAAATGGCAACTCTGCACTGTTGCATGCTTTTTTTCCCATCTAGTGCGTCAAAAGCCAAGCAGCCCTTTTAAAAATAGTAAGTCACCTTAAATAGCCATGTAAAGAGCAAATAATCTATCCGTGGAGGTGCTTGGCATCAATGCTACACTATAAAGTCGTCTTCAGAGAATTCATTTACTTATGTAAATAGAAAGCATTTTCATTCTATTAACACTAGAATTCCTGAAGCCTAAGAAAAAACTCACCCTAAATCCCTTTGCACCTCTCCATTCATACGTCTTTTGTGTTGTAAATGTGTCGATCAGCACAAGCAGCAAGCAACATGCTATCCCATCCCCCCATCGCTGCAGGAAGGGCAAAAAGCTTTCCCAGCTCAAGCCTTGATTATCTGGGAGTGAGGTACCTGGAGCTGTATAGGGCAAATAATGTATTGTTATTTGGAACACATGCATTTCATGTGTGTTCCGTGTCTACAAAGATCGATGTTAAGTGTAGGATGACAGGAAATGCAAGAAATGTTGAACACATGCCTAAAATAGAAACTTGTTTCATGTTGTAGTACTAACAACAAACTTTTGACATGAAGTGTATAATGTGTGAAGCCTGAAGTCCAAATATCAAATAAACACTTTCACAAAAGGTACAAGTATAACCAAACAAGTGCGCTTTTATTCAAGACTATACAGTAAATGAAGAAAAAATAATCGGGTTAGTGTACTTCGTTGTCACAACTGCTTTGGTAGTACAGCGGTAAGAACTGCTGACTCATAATCAAGAGGTCACAGGTGCAAGTCTTGCCGCTTCCCAAAATAAACGTTTTATGTAGTGAGCTGCTCTTATTGTTACTATTATACAATAAAAACATGCATTTGATTTGAGTCTATAACAGCCAGTGTAAATGTGTGGTACATGTAAAGGGTAGTGTCTTTTTTTAAATTCAGTTTTATTCTCTCAGTCACTTTCACGCTCCCACTGAAATTCTTCTTTTTTCTATGTGCTTTTGCCATTGCCTTTCAAGAAAGTACTGAATGGAAGGGACTATTTATATTGATTCGCATATTGAAATATGCAAAGTTGTGGACATGTGCATGTGAGTTAAATTTCACAATCATTTGGATTTATAAAGGAGACGTGCGTGGAACTTGGCGCATGCACAGTTTTATGCATCTGGATTTTGTTGTGTGTACAGACATTTCCAGATATGTCCATACGCCATGTTTTAGTGTGAATTCTATGCACTGCATTATAGATAAGGCCCCAAGTGACTGTGGATAAAAGAAACTCCGAATACTCCAAGTAACAGTGTTCCTGGAGAAAATTATCCTCTAGTAACCTTCTATTGTTTACAATGTGTAAAGACAATCTTGCTGACCCAAGTCTACTGGCTTACCAAAGCAGCATTCTATATTTTCCACAATTCCACAGTTGTATGAGATGATTTAAAATATAGTACTGTAATGTTTTTTGTAAGTAACAATTAAATGTTAAATTAACCCTTCACTCTAATGTTCACAAAAATGACGATACAGTGTATCATAGCAGAATATACTGAGAAAACAAAAAGTAAAGCATCAGTAACAACACAAAATGATTTTCAGAATTTCATTTTTTTATTTAACAAATAACTGATCTATACTAATAAAAGGCAAAGCCCTCACTCACTCACTCACTGACTGACTGACTGACTGACTGACTGACTCATCACTAATTCTCCAACTTCCCGTGTAGGTAGAAGGCTGAAATTTGGCAGGCTTATTCCTTACAGCTTCCTTACAAAAGTTGGGCAGGTTTCATTTCGAAATTCTA
>JANRMT010062848.1:22991888-23004695 GCA_026402145.1 Polypterus bichir lapradei | reverse complement strand
GTAAAGAAAGAAATTACAAGAGGTGGAAAAACTGTTTACCAGTTTACCCATTTACCAATCTGAGAACCCTCGTGCTTTCAAGCAGCATAATGTAAACAAAGCCAGACTGCCAGTAATGTGGAGGGTCACAAGAACTTTCTTTTTGGAATGGCTGCATGAGGCTTTCACTCCCACCAGCTAAACAACTAAAAGCACCAGAAACCCAAGAAATCACAAGAGAGAAAACACCTGAAGGAAAACACTTCATGCCAGAACTCGTCTCATGCAAGGTTAGTTTTCTTGGTGGTTTTTGTATTACGGATTTTTCAAAAGTTAATTTTTTAGTTCATAATGCGATTTGTTGCAATGTTATTTGAGAGAAAGAGAGAGCGCGAGCGAGCCAGCTCTTGTAGCTGATCAGGGAGCCTGGGTGTTTTGTGTCAGTGTTATTCAATGTTTTTACATTAGTTTACTATTACACTGTGCATTCTATGGTGTAATTAACTATATTTGTGCTTAATCTTTACATATTTTTACATATTTACATACAGTTTGTACGGTCTGGAACGGATTAATTGTATTTACATACAATCCTATGGGGCAAACTGCTTCGGTTCACGACCAACTCGGTTTACGACCAAAGTTCTGGAACGAATTATGGTCGTGAACCAAGGTTCCACTGTATTTCAAAAGAATACATTTGAATTAAATACTGAGTAAAAGCTGAAATAAAATTACTACTGGAGTTTGTTTGACATACCAGTGTTTATTTAACAAAATTGAATTTGCATGGCACAAAACATATTTCTGTAATGCCACAGTGGAAAAGAAGGTGGCCAAAAAGCTAAACATCCTTAAGACCAGGAGATGAAGTCCAGTAGCTGTTTGTCAAAAAATAAACAGGGATATTAAAGCCCAAAGTGTGGAAAGTACAGAACAATTCTGAACCAAAACACTAATCAAAAATTCAAAGGTGGAAAAACAGACAAGGACCCTAACTCCCTATAGTGATTTGAACAGCTTGCTAGTCCACAGTATTTTTTTTTTAAATACTGAAAAACTTGAAAGCATGAAACATTGTGCCATCATCTTAAATATGGCTGACCCAATAATGTCATGAATCAGAAATTCCAGTGTCTGTGTGGTGGAAACAGGTGAGCAACACTAACCGCAATATGGCTGGTGCAATTCAAATAAACACAGAATGGAAACACTTTTGTCTCAAAGCAGTTAACACTGGTGTGTGAATATCACAAAAAAATCTATAAAAATTAATAATAATCTTTTTTGTTATATTATCTCATTTGTATTTTATTTGGTTTGTTTTTGTAATATGAGGATTCTATTTTTGACTTTTATTTTTCATTTTGATGCAGTTTTACAAAGCTTGACTTATTAATGTTGTGGCGGACATCCAAGACCCATGCCTGACTGGGACGCCTAGAAGGACCATTAGAGGGACTATACCTCCCCTGGACCATGAGAGGGCAGCCGCCCTGGTCAGTATGGGGGCCATGGGAACAGAGCATGGAAGCTCAGCCCTACTGGGGCTCATGGCCACGACAGGGGGGCGCCCAGAGGATTGGAGAGCCCTGGATGTCTGCACTTCTGCCACACCAGGAAGTGTTTCCAGAAGACCGTCACAAAGCACCTGAAGCACATCTGGGTGGCTATAAAAGAGGCCGCCTCTCTCGAGTAAGAGAGCTGGAGTCGGGAGGATGAAGGCAATGCTTGGGATGAGAGGTGGAAAGGCGGCAGGACTTTATGATTAAACTGTGTGTATTTTAGAACATTCTGTGTCCGCCTGTTTGTGTCTGGGCTGAACTTACCACAATGTCTTGCTTTTCTTTATTTAGGTGACTCAGGTTAGAAGCATCATGTAACTACGATCATCATACTGATAACATTACAAAAGTGACACTAAATGTGTGATGGGCATAGCATTCTTAATTCCTTGGTGGATACAACACATGTAAAGAAATCTTAGTGTAAAAAAAAAACAACCAAAAAAAAAATTTTTGTGCTTCTGCTTTTGACAACTGAATAAGATCCCATGGTTTTGTCTGCTGCTTACCAGATCCTGTTTTTGATTTTCCAGTTTTGATAGTTTATCTTTCCTAACTACATTTCCATCTTTGCTAACCATCTCCTGTTATCCTTTAACATATCCTGTCTCAGTATATTATTATGAATTTGATAATACAAAAAAGCATGTAAAACTACAATAGATTTATAAGCCCCAATCATAGCATCTTTCAATCACAGCAGTTACATGTTTCAAATTCCTCTATGGAATTCAACACTTTTTTTTTCCTCTCTCTTCTTTTGTTTTCCTAGTTTTCACTACTGGGATTGTGACCATTCAAATAATGTTTTTGGCAATTCTGTGCTTTCATGGCATGCTGGGAATAAATTTCAGATTCCTTTTTCTGATAATTTAATAACTGAGGCCCTGCTAACTTAACCATTAAGTAACAGGGCTTTTTCATGTTCCCAAGTTTTGGTAATATGAATAATTTCTCCAACTATGCTATGAGTTTAAATAGTCATGCATAAAGCTTAATTTATATTGAACAGTACATTTTAGAAGATTTTCCAAACAGACTGAAGAGACTATTTTAAAGAAAGAGAACAGTTTTTCAATGAAAGACCTTCTCTTAAATGTTCAGTGTATCTTCCCTGCTGGGAAAATGTTTAAAAGCATTTTTTCAATGGCAAAATCTGAGTTAACCTCATGAAAATCATTTTCTAATATCTTGATTATGAGGATGGCTATTTCAATGTTTCAGGTTAAATGGACTGACTTTGGAAAATAGCTTGTAAGGATGAATTATTGTAATATGCACTCTCTGAGACAAAATCATTGTTATTACTAAACTGCACTTGAAATGCATTCAAACTTTTGTTGTATACAGCCTTCCATAAAGTCTGTCATAATGACTCTCAAATAAGCTTCAACTGATTATTCCTGAAAATCAAACGCGATGCATAACATACAACAATGCAAATGCTTACTCTTTTTATTTTCCAGTGGCAACAGATGTGCTATGCAATGTTTTGATTCATTCTTAATTTTGTCAGCATTCTCTGGCATATACTTCTAAAAGTTGTTTTGACTTTTTTCATTGCTCTGCCAATTATCACAATTTGAAATAAAGATTCTTTTATGACTAAGAATATTTACACTAATCTGAGTTTTGATGTATAATGTTAACTGCTTAACCTACACATGACATGGTATTCTTGTGCACCATGTCAGTCTGCTACAATCCAGTCCAAATGTTTAAAGGATGAATTGCATTTTGATCAGATTAAATTATTTGTTTCATAATGTATCACATGCACATTGTTTAGTGTTACAGGAGCAGGTACTGTAATTGCATCTATCATCAACCCAAAAAATCCAAAGAACTAGACCTGGAGAGATACCCAGCACATATGTCTCTCTTTCTCAGGCTATGTAGCGAGAGAATTTCATTCGCAATGGTGACCTCATGGCCCTTGAAGTTTCACTCTGCAGTTCCAGATCTCTGGTCCTGGCACCTGGTGTTGAGAATTTAACAGGTTGGTTTAATTTATGCAGGCCACTGTCTCACCAGGCCGTATTTAACACCCCTAACCCTGCTTAGACCTTTAATGTAACCCCTAGGTTGACAGCACCCCCAGCTGAACTTCTCCAACCAGAAAAAGGTAAGAATCAAGTCCAAATTATTATTAAAAGAATTTAGCACACAATTATTAAAGCATAGAACTAAATGCAATGATAATGGACTAAATACAAAATATATGCAGAAATAAAAATGATATTCTTACACTAGTTCAGCAATGATGGCACAGATTCAGACCTTTCTCTCTATCTTCAATATGATCTGTGTATCTTTTTAGTCTCATTCTGCTATATCAAAAATATTTGCTACAAGTTTTACAGATCATTCTACTTCTTTTCCATTTCCATTCTAGGATGAACAGTTTCTTATCATGTCTAACAATCCATAAAACATAATTAAAACATTTCTTTCTTTTCACACATGATATATTGTGCTTGTTTTTAAGTTATTTTTTATTTTTAGTATCACAATTAATATTGCCTAAAAAGCATCATTTAGATGAAATAAACTATTAACCATTTCAAAGCATAATACTTAAGTAATAAAACACTTTAAATCTTCGAGCAAATCTTGGCAGAAAAAAACTGCTTAGTCCATACGTTTAAATCCTACAAGTAGATCTTGACACCTTAGTTAAAAAGTTTCAGATCTTGAAGATTAAAATTGAAAAGCTGCTTTTAGCTTAAAAGTTCAAATTTTCCAAATCTTGATAAGAAAAATTATTTTAAACTGATTTTTATCCTCTTTCATTTTTTGCTTATTTTTCATATTTTCCAAGCAAACATCTACATTTTCACAAGCCAATCTCAATATTTTTGGGCCTGAAACTTTCCAGTTCAATTCTATTTTCTTCGCACTCATAATGAGAGATAAATAAGGAGAAAACAAAATACAATATTAGAAAATGAAAATAAAATGCCTGCACAGACCATAAGCCCCTGATCCAATGTCTTACTTGTATTTCTGAATGGATGAGCAGTAATTTCTGCAAACGGAAATCTTAGCTGAAATGGAAATCTTAGGCAAATATTGAAATAGTGAAGGTGTTTTAAAAATAAACTTGATCCCTTAGTGCTAAAAGTCAAGGAGAAGGTAAATAATTTATGTGTAATCAATTACTCTGGCCTAAACTTTAAGCACACCAGAATATTAGGACTGCATTTTTACCCTTAAGGAACAATGCAAAAGTTAGACCTCTTATAATGTTGCAAAATAATTAATGTATTTGTTTTTTGTCATCTAGTTTACTGTATTGCACTCCTAAATGGTCTATCCAAGAAAGATGTCAATCAGTTGCATTTAATTCAGAATGCAGAAGTAAGAATCTTAACCAGAAAAATAAACTTTCAGCACATCTCACCAGTTTTATTATTGGTACATTGATTACCTGTGTCATTAAGAACTGACTCTAAAATACTAGTAATGATATATAAAGCTTTAAATAATCCTGTTCATTCCTATATTTTGAAATGACTGTTCACCTGCATTCCTAGACATAATCGTAGCTTCTAGTGGTTTATTTTATGACTCCAAGAGCTAAGCATCGTCTAGAATCAACAGAAAAACACCAGGCTTAAGCTGTGGATCATTAAAAAAAAACAACTACAAAAGCACTTTTAAAATTTAGCATAGAATTATTATATTCTTCATAGATTTTCAGTCACTACTGATATAATTTTTCTCTGCTTTCTTTTGTTTTTTGTTACCACCACCTGATCAAGTCTCTCCTCCACAGTGTCTGTGATGCCCAAATAAAGGTGGATGCCCCAGCTGTCCATGAGACCTACTGTACTGAATCCTCTAGGATGACGCCAAAAAAACAATTAGGAATGACTTAAGAACATTTATGTTAGTTAGAATGTACAGTGGGGGATGAATGGTCTTTTAGCTTTGGAACCTCGGCAGATTTTTCTTTATTTTGACTACGTCACCTGACTCATCTTTAGCGACTTGCAAAACAATCTATACTAATAAAAGGCAAAGCCCTCACTGACTCACTCACTCACTCACTGACTGACTGACTGACTGACTGACTCATCACTAATTCTCCAACTTCCCGTGTAAGTAGAAGGCTGAAATTTGGCAGGCTCATTCCTTACGGCTTACTTACAAAAGTTAAGCAGGTTTCATTTCGAAATTCTACACGTAACGGTCATAACGGTCAATAACGGTCGACAACGTCCGCCATGTTGAACTTCCTTATTTATGGCCCCATCTTCACGAAATTTGGTAGGCGGCTTCCCTGCGCTAACCGAAACCGATGTACTTACTTATTTCGATGGTATGACGCCACTGTCGGCCGCCATATTGAACTTTCCAACGTCACCAATTTTCCAACTTCCCGTGTAGGTAGAAGAATGACCCCGTCTTCACGAAATTTGGTAGGTGGCTTCCCTGCGCTAACCAAAACCGATGTACGTACTTATTTCGGTGGTATGACGCCACTGTCGGCCGCCATATTGAATTTTCCAAACGTCACAAATTCTCCAACTTCCCGTGTAGGTACAAGGCTGAAATTTTCCAGGCCCATTCCTTACAGCTTACTTACAAAAGTTAAGCAGGTTTCATTTCGAAATTCTACACGTAATGGTCATAACGGTCAACGACGTCCGCCATATTGAACTTTCTTATTCATGGCCCCATCTTCACGAAATTTGGTAGGCGGCTTCCCTGCGCTAACCGAAACCAATGTACATACTTATTTCGGTGGTATGACACCACTGTCAGCCGCCATATTGAACTTTCCAATGTCACTAATTCTCCAACTTTCCGTGTAGGTAGAAGGCTGAAATTTGGTACTTATTTCGGTGGTATGATGCCACTCTCGGCCGCCATATTAAACTTTTAACGGAAACCGATGTACGTACTTATTTCGTTGGTATGACACCACTGTTGGCCGCCATATTGAACTTTCCAACGTCACTAATTCTCAAACTTCCCATGCAGGTAGAAGGCTGAAATTTGGCAGGCTCATTCCTTACAGCTTACTTACAAAAGTTTAGCAGGTTTCATTTAGAAATTCTACGCGTAACGGTCATAACGGTCAACAACGTCCGCCATGTTGAACTTTCTTATGTACGACCCCATCTTCACGAAATTTGGTAGGTGGCTTCCCTGAGCTAACCGAAACCAATGTACGTACTTATTTCGGTGGTATGACGCCACTGTCAGTCGCCATATTGAACTTTCCAACGTCACTAATTCTCCAACTTCCCGTGTAGGTAGAAGGCTGAAATTTGGCAGGCTCATTCCTTACAGCTTACTTACAAACGTTAAGCAGGTTTCATTTCGAAATTCTACGCGTAATGGTCATAATGGTCAACAACGTCCGCCATGTTGAACTTTCTTATTTATGGCCCGATCTTCTCGAAATTTTATAGGCGGCTTCCCTGTACTAACTGAAACCAATGTGTGTACTTATTTCGGTGGTATGATGCCACTGTCGGCCACCATATTGAACTTTTCAACAGTCTTTGTTACTTATGGGCCCATCTTCAAGAAATTTGGTACATGGGTTCCCAACGCTAACTGAATCCTACTTACGTACATATATACGTCCATAGCCTGCAGCTCAGTCACTGTGTGAGGTGGCGTTGGGTGCCCCATCCCAACGCCTCCCACGTTGTTGGCTGCCTGCCTATATAAGACCGTCTGTCGCTCCGGTCTCTACATTCCCATCCTTGCTTCGCCACGGGATTCACGTCTCCCTACTGATAACTACAGCCTTTTTGTTTAATCCATGGCTTCTCCGCTGTTTTATTGTTTGTTTATTACAATTATAGTTATTGTATAGGTATTTTAGACTTACTTTACATTGCTCAGGTACCCATTTCCTTTATCATTCCAACCCCCATTACCATGTCTATCGAGGTGATCACTATCGATCAAAGAACTGTCACTTACTGAGTGGTTTCCATGCCCGGAGATGGCACCTACCTTTTCCATTCTCTTTGTTACATATTGCACGGCCATATCAGGCTCACTCTTGATATCCGGAGGAACATTGTGTCTTATGTATTGAATGACTGGGACAGGTTCAAGGTGTGGACTGATGACGGTACAGGAGATAATTATACTACACAGGAGCACTAGAAGAGTGAAATGCTTAAGCCCTTCACCTATGGTTCTGCATGTGAGTTGATGGCTGCCGCTGAATTGTTCGGTTGTCGCTTTCAAGTGTACCGAAATGGCCAAATATTTTACACCTTTCAACAACCGCCAATGCCTCTTAAACATCTTAGATACACAGGTGACGATTTTAGTAGTGGACACTTTGATGTTTATAAGTGTTTAAACTCTCAAAAGCTGGATGTGATTTTATTGATGAAACCGGTTGTGTGCTTACAATGCTTGACAGATGCCGAATGTCACTTCAACACAACAAATCCTGCAAATACTATCGTAATTGAAACAAACCATGAAACTCAAACTGATTATGACAGCAGCAATCCAAGCTGTGAGATTTGAGACAAGATTACTGTTCACATGGCAAACTGTAAGTTACATGCTCAAGGGTAAGCTCAGCGCACAGCTTGGTCATGTTACAACCGGAGGGCCGAACTGACAACATGGTATACAAAGAGATCCTTAACAAATAATTATTGGCATATTTTCCCTCAGTTTAAAAAGGTTAAATTTTCTTCTTAATAAAAATTTTAAGGCAGTACTTCGCCGCTGCGAAGCGCGGGTATTTTGCTAGTATTCTATATAAGGACTGTTCCTTTCCACTAATTGTATATCTATTTTATATAAGTCTGTAATTTTTTTTTTTTTTTTATTTTACCTAATTTTAATGTGTTATTCTTTTTTTCAACTATTTCTTTGAAATCTTGTAAAGCACTTTGAGCTACATTCTGCGTATGGGAAAGCACAATAGAAATAAATTTTGTTATTGTTGTGAGACTTGCCTTCATCTCTTATTTTGATTGGATTGGATTTTGACTTTGGATTAGCGGCATATTTAATCTTTCTCATAGGTTCACATTTCGTCAAAACTACTTCTTTGGTGAGACAGCGTCTATCTTTTGGCTATAGAGCCATCCAGTAGCTCCTGTGTCCTTACATTTCTATGTCATTAGAATACTACCACATTCATTGTCAACTATTACGTAGTATTGTTTTATTTTGTTTTAATCTAATGTGACTGGACAATTGTTGACACACTATTTCATGTTCACATCAATGGTTCACAGTTATCACCCGCTAACGTAACTACAGATGAGCAAGCGTGACTTTAGCTAGATGGCAACTTCAAGTGGAACTTTAGAAATCAAAGAAAATTCACTTATCTATACTATTAAAAGGCAAAGCCCTCACTGACTCACTCACTCACTGACTGACTGACTGACTGACTGACTGACTGACTGACTGACTGATCACTAATTCTCCAACTTCCCGTGTAGGTAGAAGGCTGAAATTTGGCAGGCTTATTCCTTACAGCTTCCTTACAAAAGTTGGGCAGGTTTCATTTCAAAATTCTACGCGTAATGGTCATAACTGGAAGGTATTTTTCTCCATTTACTGTAATGGAGTTGAGCTTGACCGCAAATTCCGAGAGACTGTGTTTGTGGGGGATTGACAGTTAAGGCGGGTGGGGGAGTCACGTCATCATTTCCCCTCCCATTTACCTCATTTCGCTCTGAGCTGAGCTCCGCGGCTAACGCTGTCTTCCGAAGCAACTTCGTCACACTGCCACCAAATACAGAGAAATCCACAAGTTAATACACACTCTGTCTCTAGACTTTCTCCACACTGAATCCTCCAGGCACTACTTACAAAAGGTTACATTGACAATCGTGTTACGTTATTTTTAAAATGTTTAATTTTCTTAGCACAAGCACAGCTGAGAAGCTTCGATGCATGTGCTCCATAACGCGTTAAAAAATAATGCATTTAATCACACTTTGCATTACAATCAAAGGGGAACTTTTGTCAATGCATGATTTCCTGGTACACCGATTACATTGATCAGCGCATCCCAATTCATTTTAGCCTCGCACCACCTTTGTTTGAGAAGAAGTATGAAAAAATATGAGGTTAACACACAAAAACAGATCACCAATTCAAGCTTTATGAATAATCGATTCGCCATCAATAATTGTTTTGGTAAAGCCATACTCAGTGTAATCCTCCTTCCATTTTATAATTTTTCCGCCACTAGCCATGATTAAATGAACTGTAAAAAAGTAAGAGCGAAGCGAGGGTGACTTATTTAGGCAGGCATATATATGACAGCAACACTCATGACAATCATGTTATGTTATTATTAAAATGTTTCCTTTTCTTTTTCATTACTTCTTTAACCCATTACTTCTCCGCTGCGAGGCGCGGGTATTTTGTATATGAATGACCTCCAAAGAGCGCGGAGACTTTTGATCATGTGAACGTGTCTGCAAAAACTGGCGTCTCCTGCCCAGCAAAAGTCGAGCAGCCGGCGCGCGGGCATTGCTGTGCCGGCCTTTCACACGCTGACTGCGCTTCTGCGGCAAAATAATATTAAGGTGTTTCGCACTTTATTTTGCACGTATACGATTATGAGGTCGTCAGCTCTTATGAAGACACGCACAGGAGTGAAGGACTGACAGTGCCATCACAGCCGATTAATAGCTGGGACGTCTCACCAGTCTGCACAAGACCCACCGCGACTGTCCCCAAAAGGCGCTCATATCGTCAGCGAACACATCTCTCTATACTATATAAAAGAAAAACGCAACTTTCCTTTCTTTACACCTTTTTTCCTTTTATCCCAAACCAAAGCCTTTCTCTCTTAACACTGCAGAGGACACAAAACTAATTTTCTTTAATTGCTGGTAAGGCACATTATTAGAGGCAGAAATTTGGACTTTCACATAAAAAATGTAATTTCTATACCACAGCCGTCGTGTAGCGCCTTTCAAAAGGGATCTACTACCGAGAGATGATCCATATACATTTTAGCTGCTGTTAGTACTACTTACCTCTTCTGTTATACCGTCTTTAAAATGTAGTTTACCCGCAACCACTCCAGTAGTGCTCAATGTACCTTTACTTCTTAAAACGTTAATGTTTTACTGTTTAATAACTTATAGACTACATTTTATTATTTTTCCCTTGCACTCAGTGATCAAAGCTATACACACACATATAGACACATACATATATATATATATATACACATATATTTATATATACCTGTGTGTATGTTTGTATGTATGTGTATACACACACACACACACACACACACACACACACACACATACATACACACACACAAATTATATATATGTGTGTGTCTGTGTATGTATGTATGTATATGTGTGTGTGTATATATGATGTAGATAGGTATGCATATATATATATATATATGTATATGTAGATATGTATATAGATATGTATTTTGCTATATGTTACGTTATTTTTAAAAATTTTCCTTTTCTTTTTCATAACTTCTTTAACACACTACTTCTCCGCTGCGAAGCGCGGGTATTCTGCTATATATATATATATAGATAGATATGACAACAACACTCATATCAATGACAAAACAATTACTGTACATTAACAATCAAGTTACGTTATTTTTAAAATTTTTCCTTTTCTTTTTCATAACTTCTTTAACACAGTACTTCTCCGCTGCGAAGCGCGGGTATTCTGCTAGTTTCTTTAATAAAATACCCATTTATAAATCATTCATTTGAAGAAAAAAAGAAGATAAAGGCGCTTGGGCTGGACTGAACTGACTTAAAAATTCAGCAAAACACAAGTAATCGAGGTCACAGACCTTTTTCGGCTCTTGCTATCACAAACGGAGTTGGCTAATCAGAAGTGGTGCAACAATGTTTTCTGATTGGTACTATTCAGGTCATAAAATGATTTCTCCAAAATATCTCATATATTTGTCTCTTTCTTTTTTGCCCGGTGCTGTATTGACATCGTGGACCAGAAGGCGTGAGCTTATTCAGTGCGAGCAGGAGCAAGCAGGTGGCCGGTTGCTTGTGCTATAATACGCTTGACTTGGCGGCGATCAACGCACATGTACTGTAGAAGGCATGCACGGGGACCACTGAGAAAAGAAGAGTGTTCTTTGCTGACCTTGCAGAGGAACTTTGTCATTGCTTCTTACAAGAAAAGGCGATGGATAAAGCAAAAGAGAATGCAACATCGACAAGCTTCTGTGCCAAGACAGCCGGAGCCAGTTATTCCCAGTTTGGCCCTTTTGTGGAAGTGTTTATTTGATATTTGGCCATCAGCCTTCACACATTATACAGTTCATGTCTACATTTTGTCATTTATTACTAAAACATGAAAAACGTTTCTGTTTTAATGATGTGTTTACATAAGCTGCTTGGGCTTATCGACACATTTAGAAGACAAAAGACGCTGATGGAGAAGTGCGAAGGGATTTAAGGTGGGCTGGATTTACGAGTTTTTTTGTTGGCTCTGGTAATTTTATTGATAAAAGGCAGAATAAGATTTAGGTTTGCTTGTGTGGTGGGTGCTGTATAAGACAGATTTGGGGACAAGGTATATTTTAAAATATGGGGGTCTGTGGATCTTACAATGTGAATTTGTGCCCAGGTGAGGTATGCCTGGAAAACCTGCATAGGACTGGGCACACTGACAGCAAGTGTACTGTAGATTAAAATTAGGGTGGGAATGACTCTGTAGGTGTGTTAAATGATGAACTGGAATGCAAAACGAGAGAGGATTGGTGATCGTACGGTGTGGATTTATGGAATACTGTGAAAATGGCCAAGGGCTGGGCACTCTGTTATCAGAGGCAGAATAAGATTTGGATTGGATTTATGCAATGGAGGTGTTATAGGACAGATGGATGTACAATTTATTGGAAGATTACGAAGGTCTGGGGAGCAGACATTATGGTGTGGGTTGTGGCAGAATGGGGAATTAGACAAGGTGGCAGAGGATTTTATTGACAGGTTTAGTATAAAAATTGGGTGGTAGGTGCACCTGTTCCTTTCTATATCTATAGGGCAAGGTATTGGAAGAATAAGGGAACTGTGGATGTCACGGACTGAAGTTCTGGAGCACAGCAGAAATGGGAAAGCTGGTATCAGATGTGGACTGACACTATGATGAGAACCTCAAGAGCAGATAAATAGATGGACAAGAAAGGCACTATATAATAGACAGATGTGAAAAGCACTGTATAATAGGCAGGCAGGCAGGCAGGCAGATAGATAGATAGATAGATAGATAGATAGATAGATAGATAGATAGA
>JANRMT010062848.1:22953132-22991878 GCA_026402145.1 Polypterus bichir lapradei | reverse complement strand
TAGATAGATAGATAGATAGATAGATAGATAGATAGATAGATAGATAGCCTTGTTGTATTGGGAAAATCCTTTTGCCTTCTGTGCTCTACAGGGTTTCATTGTTATTGAAGAGCACTTTTGAAGAATAAACCTATTTTATAAAGATCTTGTGTTTTCCCTTATACTGTATCTAGCCAAGATTTATCGTAAATCCTCACTTAGTGGGCCTTTTAAAAGTTTTTTTGGAATACTTTAGTGCTTTGAACTCCAAGTTCATAATGGATTTGGTCAACCAGATGGTTAGGTTTTCAAAGCAAAAGGAGGCAGCTGCAGGTGGCCTATTGTTGTTATTTATAACCTAGTAGTCCTTGCTGTGGTCAACATTCATATTTTGTATGTATAACTAAAATAAAAAAAACAGAACAGAGAAAATAAATTATTTTCCAGTCCAAAATAATTTTAAGAAATTAAAGCTAAATTAAAAGCAACCAACAAGAAAGACACTTGTGTGAAGTGCTACCATTTTGTCTTTGGAAGCTGCTCAAGAAGGAGGACAACAACCTGCACTGACTGCTGATATAAACTGTTTTGTAATAAGCTGAAATACCACTTGTCATTTACAAATTCTTACATAAATATAGTAATATGATAAAAATGAGTATGGTTCTAAATTTTAAACTATCTAAACAGAAACAAAATAATTACTACTTTGTTTGTTACATTAACTGCCCAGATGGTTGAAATGAGTTGTTTTGCTTTTCACTAATAAATACAGAAGCAGATTTACACTGATTACAGGCACAGTCTAGGTCACTTTTTTATTATTATTCCTTTCTTAATTCGGTTAAAATGGTAATATACATTGAGAAACTGTGTTAGGCTATCTATAATTTTGGGGGAGTGCACCATCAGGATGCTGAGCTGATGGACCATTATTGAGAAGAAAAGGATATAAACACTACTTGGCATAGCTACAAAAAAAAATTCAGTTAGAAAAAGGTAATCTGATTTTTATTATTTACACTAGAGCACAACTGAATCACAATAAGGAGTGAATCCTGGTTTGCTGAAATTGTGAAATGATTCCAGAAAAAGCTGAAGTTTTTGCAAAGGTCTTTAAAGATTTATCCTTATCAACAAATTCATTAGCTAAATGTAATTTTATCTCTGTGAATAACGAAGTGATTCAGATGAAGGTAAATTCTTACTTGTATGTCTGTGGTGGTGTGGGTTGGCACCACACTCCCTGCTGATATCAGAAACCTCATGAACCCATTCCTGTCGAGAATGTAACCAAAGATGTGCCGGGCAAATGAGGTCACTCATATAGCAAGGGGTAGGTGCATGAGTGACACAGAGCTTTTATTAAATCAATAAAAACAAATCAAAGTGTCCAAATAAATAGTGCAAGTAAAATCTTCTCAAATAAATAAATAATACCATAAAACGGGTGCAATTTACAGGAGGTTAAAATATCCACAAACATGTCCAGGTTAAATAAAGTTAAAATCCACGGCAGGTGAAATCTTCTATGAACAGACTCCTCCCCAACTTATGTGCTATAGATACAGTATCTCAGCGTGAGGAGACATCCCACTTTCAGGCACAGCCTCCTCTGCTGGTCCCAGGCACCAAGCAGGACTCCCTTTCAAAACTGAACCTCGCTCTCCTTTTCTCCTGAGCCTCTCCCTGGACTTATGTGGGAGTACGTTGCGAGTATCTGGCCACTCCGGCAACAGCCATGTTCAGGTGGAGTAGACCCTCTTCAGTCCCCTCAAGTGTCTGCCCTGTGCTTCCATGGGGTTACCGCTCACAGCTGACTGCCTCCATCCAACTGCACACTGCTTTCATGCCTTCTGCCTCTGTCATCCCTTCTTTCAACCTCTTTCTTTCTTGCTTGCTTTTTCATCCAAGACTCGTTTTATCTATTTCCCCTTTGACCTGTGCAGGCTCCTTTTAACTCTTCTACACTGTGGCATAACTGAGTCACCCAACTGATTTGCCTGCCTCCGCATGTGTATGTGGCAGGATAGGCAAAGTGCCCCAATCAGCCTTTGTACGAAGTGTCCTGCACCTTACGGAGCACAATAATTTATTTAAAATTATCCCGATGCCATGGACCACTCATCACAATGTCTGACCAACATCAACCATGTTGTCACTCTCCAATGCAATGCTCAGTGAAAGAGACTATTTCCATCATTATTGATATTAGTATTATTAGCATGAAATTGTGACTATAGTTTGATGTAGTCCAGGATCACATTTTTATATTTTCAAAATCAAATCTGCATCGGTAACACATTACAAGGACAAAATAATCAAAAAGTAAATATAAGGACAACTGCACATTTCTTGTCTATTGCTTATTTTGGCTCTTTAGTTTACATCCATGGTGATGTGGTTTGGTTCCAGACAGTGGAGACTTGATAATATTCCAACATGGCAGCACTAAATCATAGTGATAGACTAACCAGATGCAGGGTGTGTAAGCTACTGTTCTATTTTGTTCAAATATTGTTTTCAAACATTAGTCTAATAAAAAATGTACTTGCTCTAAACATATTGTCTCCTCTCTTCTTGTTTCTGTAATAAAAATCTATGAAGTATTTAGTTACTTAGAAGAATCAAGTGTTTGACCTTGAACTATATCTTGTTTGGTAGTTGCCTTTGATGTTTACACTTGAAAAGAACTTCATTTTACAGCTTAAACTGATTCTCATCTAACATGAAACAATACAATTTCCTTGAAGAAGCTAAATTACTTTATATAAAGTATATATGTGCATAAAGTAGTCTAAATGTATATGTGAATATGTATATCATAGTAAAAAATGTAACATGACAGAACAGCTATTTAATGCATAAATCACAGTGACATATTGATTATTTATTACTGTTCAGTAATGTCTACTTCTATTTGTGATGCAATGAAATGTATTTAGAAAAATTACATTATTGAACATGTAGAATCATTTGAATGTTTCTTCCTATGTTGTGCTTCAGAACGGAGATGTCGGCATACATATGTATGCTAACTCAATGCAACAAATCGAGTCTGTCGTGGATGATGATCACCATTTACTAAACATTAAAGACATAATGTTTGAATTACAAGGCTCTTTTACAATTTCATTACATTAGGGGCTATTCAGGTACCGTTGAGTGCGTTACTATCAGCTTTGTAGTCTCAAGAAGATGATGACCGCAACCCCTAGTGCTTTAAAAATAGCTGAGATTATCTTAGATGATGTTACTATGCAGAGGAAAACCCCCAAGAGCATGTTCTGTTTTAAACTGTTTTAAACTGAGATAACTGGACTGAAGCTAATTTTCCAAATACCTTCTGACACAGAGTAGAGTTTAATTCTATATTCACAGGCCAAATGAGTTATTCTATCAAGAATTTTCTAATTTCTGTATATGTGACGCTTTAAACCAGTGTGTAGCTAGCGTTTCAAATGAATATTTAATATTTAAACACTGAGCAGATGCAACCACAATCAAGTCATGCATATATTCACCTTCAGAATCAGAAGGGGGTTGACATCAAAAGAAAGAAAGAAAGAAAGGACACACACAAACAAAAAGAAAAAGAATAAGCATATTCATCCTTAATCTGCAGTTATATGGAGTTTACAGGGGAAACCAAATATGACACAGTGCATATGCAACCTTTAATTTTTCTAGAAACCAAAATATCCAACTTATTAGGTGATAATTGAGTTTTAAAGTGGTATGTTTTAGGGACAGAGTAAGTTGTGATAATATTTCTGTTCTAATTTCTGTGCCTACATTATCCTTCAGTGATTTTCACAGTTGTCCTAAAATATTATGTAAATGGTCCAATAAACAACTGTGCTAATATACTGAAATAAAAATTACATCTTAATAAAAGGATAAATGGCTGTCTGTGTGTCCATTTGGTTGCTATGTCTCTGTCATTCCGAAATATGGCACATCACAAACATTTTTAGTAAAAAAATGCATTGCAGTTATCATTACAATAGATGGCACATCATAAACATTAACACTATTTTTATGAATACTACACAAAATGGTGCAAGCTGAACTGCAAATGTTACTGCTGAGGTCTATGTTGATTACTTAGATTTCAACCTGTCTTAAATGGGTAGCAGGGCTAGTAATATAAATAATTTAAGTTAAAGGATAAGTAAGTCATTTTTCAAGCCGAAGTTAATTTCTGGTACTGTTTTTCTCAAGGTAAGAATAAGTTTTCTGTTTCTTTGTGTGAGTTCTCACCTAAATATGGAAGTAAACCAAAACAAAACCAAGTACATGTACTAAAATATTTACTGTGATTTGGTCTTATGAAGGAAAACAACCCTTTGGGGGAATGAAAGGTTGTTGCGTAAGAAAATTGCTAAGCTATTGCTAAACTCTTCTTTTTTTTAAGATGGCTGAATCTCATATTAATGGTGTTATTTTGTACAAAAATGACAGGTTTAAACTATTTTATAATGTGTGTATCAATACTTCACAACAGTCTTGGTTTGAGAAATTGACATATTCTGTAACTTTTTAAGATTACCTCCTGTGCCCCACAGCCTATGATGTAAAGCACTAGCTTGGGCAAGACATTTTTTTAATTAATAGAAAGCACTTAACTTCAGAACACTATTTTACATTGTAAATACATATACAGAATGTTTGTTAAGAAACAACTTTGACTAGAAAAAAATTAAACTTATCCATTGTCACGCACACGCGTTTAGGAGACAATCAACAAGCCCAGAGGTGAGTGAAATCCCACGAGGCAAAGGGTTTATATGGGCTTCTAACATCTCTCTCTCTCTATCTCCAGATCCAAGGAAGACAAAAAATAAATCAAAACGCTTACCTTCTCCGTATCCAGGCCCCAAAAATGGCTATTCCACTTCTGACGTCAGTCTACACTCCCTGCCGAAGATGTCACTTCTGGCTTCTAACTTTTGGTGTCACTTCTTTCCCCCAATGGTGACACCATTTCCTCTTTAATAAACAATGCCATCTTTTGTTTCTCTATAAATACCTGCAATGCACCCTCTTTGAGTTGTCAAATGTTTTTTGATCACTTTAGACGAACATCTAACTTTCTTTTGTTTTGTCTGTACAACATTATATGGGGCTACCACCCCAAACTTTTCCAAGTAGTCTGTATATTATTACATTGGCGTAGTCGGCAAGATCATTCTGTTCTAGGATGAGCGAGGAGCAGGACCTAAACACCATGTTGAACACCATAATGGCCGAACTCTAAGCGGTAAAGTTACAACTGGGAGAAACACAGACCAAGCTGGCGGATGCAGAGGCTCAGGAAGCCGCAGTGGTAAGATGGGAGTCTGCTTGGTCTTTTCCCCCCAAGTTAACCTATCTCACTGAGGGGGACGATGTAGAATCTTACTTTCTGATATTCGAGCATACTGCTAAGTGCAACGCATGGCCGAGGTCGGAGTGGGTGTACCTACTGGCACCGTACCTCAAGGGAGAAGCTCAGAGAGCCTATTATGATCTGACCAAGGAGCAGGCCACCAATTGTGATACCTTCAAAGCCGATGTTTATAAACGTTTCCTAAGCACAACAGGCAAGGGATTGGAGGGAGTGGCAGTTCAACCCTGAGAGACCCATCTGAACCCAAGCCTTTGAGGTTTGGACTAAAATCGGGCGTTGGCTACGGCTGAATGTTCATACAGCCTAGCAAGTGATTGAACAGTTGGCGTGTGAGACCTTTGTCAACACCCTCCCCGAGACCTTAACCCAGACAAGTGCGTAAACAAGACTACCCGAATATGGACACCTTCATTGAGGTAGTAGAGCGACACTGGGCAGTCTGTAAATTGGAAGGATCAGAAAGGTTCTTTCACCTACCCCGACAGGCGCATGTAGCAGCCCCTGAGCCCTCCTGACAGAGCACAGAAACTCAGTTAAGAAGAATGAAAAACAGCCGGTTCCTCCCCACTGTTTCAAGTGTGGGAGCATTGGTCACATCTTCCCAGCCTGCCCAACAACAGAGCCCATGGACTGCACACAGATCAAGGCAGAGAGATGCCCTAATGAATTCTTTGTCCGCTCCCTTTACAGGAGTAGTTTTAGTGAATGGGTATTGAGTCATGACTATGTTTGATTCCGGGAGTAACATATCCGTTGTTGCTTGCCACTTTGTCTTGCTGCAACAATGGCGTAAGACTACAGTTAGCCTTAGGTGTATACATGGTGAGACCAGGTTTTATAAATCCGCCTGTGTCATTTCATTAGAAGACAAAATTAAGCATCTGACGGTGGCAGTTTTGCCTGATCCACCGTATCCCTTAATATTGGGGTGGGACTGGTCACATAATAATAGCAGTACAGACATACTGTAGCTACTCCTATTAAGAGCCTGGGTTTGGTAATGGGCCGTGATAACCTTGAGCCGACTGTTTCCATGCCGTGTACGACGGTCTTTAGGACCCATGCAACCACCCAGTGGGAGGAGGTTGAAGGCCATACGTCAGTCCTGGAAGTCCTTACGACATCAGGAAACGCCGACCCACGGCCTGAAACTCCTCCCATTGAGGTCACCCGGGATCCTATTCAAGAGTTAAATACTCAGTTTAAACTGACACCGTCCTCCTTTAAACGGGAGCAATAGAATAACGATTCCTTAAGAAATGCAAGGAATGTAGTCGTTTCGGTAAACGGACTATCGTCCCACATCTCCAATCCACAAGTGTCCTACTTTGTTATGGAAAACGATCTCCTATATTGGATTGCGGAACATGACGGAGAAATTAGGTCACTGTTGTTAATTCCGTGCACGTGTCGGTGGCAGGTGTGTGAGTTAGCACTTGCCCACCTCATGGGCGCCCACCTGGGAGCCGAGAAAACATCAGAGAGAATAAAACTCTGCTTCTATTGTCCAGGAACAAATGAGGAGGTTAGATGCTTCTGTGCTTCGTGCCCGGATTGTCAGCTGTGTCAGATTCCTAGAAAGGACCATGCTCTTCTTGTCCCTCTACCCCTCATGGACGTTCCTTTTGAACGGATCGGTATAGATCTCGTGGGTCCCTTAGAACCCTCCTTATGAAGGCATAAATATATATTAGTATTGGTAGATTACCCGATTACCGGAGACTGTTCCCCTGCACTCAGCAAACTCAGAAAGTATTGCACAGGAACTAGTAGGGATATTTGCACATGTCGGGATTCCCAAAGAAGTCCTAATGGATCAAGGGACTCCCTTCACATCGGAGACATTCAGGGAGGTGGCTAAGTTACTGAAAATAAAACATCTTAAAACTTCGGTCTACCATCCCCAAACTGATGGGCTGGTAGAATGATTTAATCAAACGCTCAAACAGATGTTGCGTAAGGTAGTTAGTGAGAGCGGAAGGAACGGGAACCAGTTATTTCCCCTCATTTTATTCCCCTATTGGGAAGTCCCTCAGGCCTCCACGGGGTTTTCTCCTTTTGAGTTATTATGCAGAAGACAACCTCACGGACTATTAGACATGCTAAAAGAAGGTGGGGAAGAGAAGGTCCTCCCCACCTCCAATATATTGGAATATATCGCACAATTGCGTGATAGATTGGCTAAAATCAGACCTAATTTAAAAGAGCACTTAGAACATGCTCAAGCAGCGCAGGCACAATACTATAATCGGAACACCACCCTCCGGGAGTTCCAGCTGGGAGACTGGGTAATGAAGCTCATTCCCACTTTGCACTCAAAGCTGCTTGTCCATTGGCAGGGTCCATACGAAGTGAAGGAACGAAAAGGACTGGTCGACTATCTGGTTAAACAACCAGGTCGCCGACCAGCCGAGCGTGTCTTTCATGTCAATTTACTGAAACCATGGGTAAACAGGCATAGGGAGCCCCCTTTGGGCCAGGCACGCTCCCTCTTCACGGAGCATCCCAACTTCGGACAGGACCTGTCTTAGAGAGACCTACAAGAGCTAGAGGCTGCTATCTTGTCTGTACCCAGAGTGGTGGATGAACAACCAGGTCGTACTGCACTGATTGAACACGATATTATCATAGAGAACAACGATAATAAAAAATTCTTATATAATAGGTATTTATGGTGGCTGACCTTGGACAACAGCAAACAATATGAAAAATGTCCCTGAAAAAACCTCATGCTACTCGAGTTGCATAACCTAAATGTGAAGTCACAACACCCCAAACACAGGCTCTTATGAACTAAAGCTGAACATGTTCAGATAAAAATAAGCATTTGATCAGAAGACTTGCCTCTTACTGTTTCTTTTATATTAATATCCACAAATGGAATACATCAGAATAATGTAAAGATATGCTGTTAAGCTGCACAGGTGAAATGCTCCTCTGCTTGTTGAAGCATCTCAGAAATGCACATGTCCATGGAATATTCTCTGATGTTTTCATTCACTTTTCATTAACTTTTAATCTTTGGTCAATTTTGCATTGTTAATATCCCGTGAAATGCCATGGGAGCCAATGAATAAGCTTTCACTTGGCTGGACTTATTATCAGTGAAAGGGGGGAGAGGGTCTTTGATTCAAATACTTGGGAGGGTCTGACAATATTCCTTTTTAGTTTATGAGAGTGTTTTTTGGAAGTGACTTATTTAACAATATTTTAGTCAAAAATACGTTTTGGAGGTTGTAAGTATTTTACTGGATGGCATCACATGTGGATTATGCAACATGAATAACGCAAGACTTTTTAATAGACATTCTAATATTGTTTGCTGCTGTACTTCATTAGTCATTATAGACTTACATTGTATCAGAAATATTTGTAATCTTTGTTGTGCATGAAAGCATGAGATTAATTTTTTTCCTGGCCTTTACTACTGTCTACATGAGAAAAGTAACATGTAAAAAATATCATTTTTGATGTGAGGCACTACCCCTGTTAAGTAGCAGGTGGCAGTTTTGTCCAAAAATCATTAAAAAATAAGGTGTAAACTCACCTGAGATGAAAATTAATTTAAACAAATTAACTGAATAATTGCATAAATGCATGTAATTAATCACAATTAATTACATCTAACATTAAAATGTGTAATTATAAAATTAATCTATAAATTATGAAGTAAATATGTACTGATTCACAAATTTAATGTAGAATTAACACAAAGAAATAAAAAAATAATAATAATGGCATACATTAAACTTAAACAATGACCTTAAATCTGAACTTTAAACAAAATACTACTTGAGCAAGTACAACCTGAATTTGAATGCCTTCCTAAAACTCAAGTTGAAAAGAAGGCAAAAAGAAAACATATCATCAAATGGGCATAGCACATGAGACATAGATGTGTCAAAGTAAAAATTAAACAATCGAAATGACTGTTGACTTTGAATACACTGCTAAAAGCTGATTTAATTGAAAGAATAACCATCTCTTGAATGGGCATACATTAAACCTTGTGTTAAAACACCATAAATACTATCTTCAATTGTTCATCACCATCAACAACTTGATACTTATACTCTACACAAGTGTTTTTCAGGTGGTATGCCACAGAAGTAATGCCCCTAAGGTCCTGACTCGAGAGATACATGCTCCTTGGGTAGTTGAAACCTGCCTGAGGAGGATGGGACTACTTGGAGAAACTGACATAAAAGCAGCTCTGTGATTGCCTTAACTTTAATCGTACTCAGACTCATCTAACTCCTCTATACTGTCTTCCACTTTAGTGTGTGGAGGACTGCCGGCTTCTCATGCCAGTCCTCACCCCCAGGCCGCCAGGAGGAGCTCTCTCGACAGCAGGATAGTACCCCGAGGTCCAGCAGGGCCTCATGGACTTTGTAGTGTTTATGCACAGCCCTGCTGGATACCTTGGGGGCCACCAGGAGTCGCTGTGGGGGGGCTTATGGACTCTTTTGTGCCTTATGACCCGGGAGTACGTCACGGTCACGTGACGGGAAGTAACGACGTGCTCCCGGGTTGAAGTAAAGGACTGATTGCCCTGACCCGGAAGGAATAAGGAACTGTGGACTGTTGGGACAGGAACACCTCTGGGTCAGGGGCTATAAAAGGACGATGCCTCAGTCCAGACGCTGAGCTGAGCTGGGAGGTAGAGGGGCGAAGTGTCTGGGTGAGGAGGAGAGGAATATTGGTGAATTGTTTATTAATTATATGAGTAGTGTGGAGGGTGCTTGGTGCACAGTGTTAATATGTAATAAAAAGTCTGGGATTTTTATCCAGTGTCTTGCGTGGTACCTGAGGGTTCAAGGGAGCACTAGCGCTCCCTACTGCCACAAGTGTTATGGCCCAGAAGCATGCAGCTGTTTGTAGCTGTCCAGTGCTGTTCAGATTCACACTGTCAAAGGACAGTGATTTATTTATTTTTTTGGCGGGGATTCCAGGAACGCACCCAGCCTTGGCCTGACCCGCACTTACTCATAAACAGAGACACAAAATCCAATAAATCAAATAAATGAACAACATATTAAATGGAAATTAAATATAAACAACAACAAAAAATCTAATAACCCTCTCCTTCCCTTTCGACGATAACAAATACAACACACAACAATAAAGACCTACAACAATGGTCATGAATCAGTCCCATGTAATGGATGCACATGAAGCTTAGCTGGGTGGCAAATCCTGTGAACTGTAGAGGTGACTATAAAGTTTGTCCTACCGTTTCTGAAGTGTTTTGTGTTAAGATGCTCTCTTTCTGATGAAGATGATGGAGATGGGCACGAGACAAAACTTGAATCCAATACAACAGTAATGCAGGACAACCACTTAATATCCACACCGGCAAATGGTGACAGTGTTGAAAAACAAACAACAGTGCTCCTTCTCTGTTTAGCTGGCTCTCTTTTAAAGTTCCCGCCGGCCCTTCTTGTCCCCAGCAGCCCCTGCACCCTTTGCAGATGTCCAATCAGGGCACTACCTTCAGGGCAACTGGGAATTGGAGTGCATTAAATTGTTGCACTACTACATGCTTCTTTCTCGCTCTCCTCTACTCACTCAGTCACTGCATCTCCAGCCTGATCATTACAGTATTATTGTTTTGTAATGTTAAAAAAAAAAAAAAAAAAAATACATGAAAATGCCACCCAGACCAAAGCACTGCCTGGGGCGTTTGCATCATTGCTGGCCCTGGATGCGACAATATTTTTTTATGCGTTAAACAGGCCACATTAATCACAAAAATGTACGCATTAACTTTTATAGTAAACTCAACATAGACATCATAATCTTTTTTTCAATTATCCACAATATTCTTGATGCAGGTTTTTTTTTTTTAATTCTACAAAAATATTTATTTCAGAAGTATGTAAAATTTTCTTTATGCCTGGCCTCCCCAGCCTGCTTGCTGTTGCAGGCCCTTCAACCTTCATGTGTGCACATTTGTAGCCTAAAGTTTTCCATTCCCCTGCTGTTTCAAAAATATAGCATATTTAAATGGTGCATGGATTTGAACATCTCAATATTTCAAGGTGTATGTTATCATTATCATGACATACATCATTTACTCATTTACAATGCAATTTAACACTTTTTCCAATGAACAAAATATTTTATAAATATTTATTTTGATTTTTACTTTTGGTGCTGTATGTTTGATGTTAATGTTAAGATATCTTTTAGCACTGTCATTTGGTGTTTGTCCTGTATGACAAAATAATATGTAGATGTGATGATTACTGATAGAGTGGGAAAAAAAAATGTACTAAACCTAGTCACACAAAAATAGTATTTATTAATGGTATTGATAAAATGAAAATTCAAAGTTGAAGGGCTGAAAATGCCCTAATCCTAACTACTTAAGTACTGATCACTAAATGTAGAAAATTCAATGACACAAATCATATTTCAATAACAATAACAAAAAACAAAGCAAATGCCAAAGGACCTAGTAAAAGCCAAATGAAATTGTACTGACTGCAAAAAAGGCTGACAGTTCAAAAAAAAACTTAGAGAGACGAACTTGGAGAAAGAACAAAGCCAAGGGGCAAAGAAAAGAATGAAACTGGTGAGAAATGGAGAGAAACATCAAAGCCAAATTAAAAAATAAAAAAGCAGAGCTTGTTTCTAGAACCAGCAATCAAAAAAACTTGCAAATTGTTAGGTTTAGTCCAATCTCAGATACAAAATGTGAACAAATAGCGGTTTCCGTGCTACTGCAATGATCTTCTACGCTGTGTCCACTGTCTGCACATTCATTCTGCAAGGTCTGCCTCACTCTGCTCACTTGAAGTCAGAGGCAACATCATTTCCACTCCAGTTGTTTTCACCAACTCCATCAGTAGAACCAAGCGAGGATACTTCCTGAAAATTGCTGGTAGGTACATACCCATCCCAATGAATTTAAGAATTGGTGCAGACCTTGTTTAAGTGTTTCATCATATTTTCTCTCTCTTACTCTCATACACATGCAAACACACATTCTGCATAGCTTCTCCAAAAATGTCACTGGCATTTATCATTTATTTGTAATACAAATAAAAATGTTCAGGAGCAGCTCTATGATGTTATCATTTTCACTGCATTATGAAGAATATTATGCATTACATTGGGTGCTGCACTTTGTTAGGTTTTATGTTTATACCTGAAACAATTGTACTTCAGATGTGCTGTCACAGTAATTGTTACCCACAATATTGTACCTCATCTACACACATATTACTGCAAGTGTCATCTTTTATCCATTTTTAGGTGTGTTCACATATAGGCATGTCTGTCTGTCCGCCCATCCGTCCATATGAAACAAATCAATCCCCTGGGACTAATTTTGTTGAAATGTAGCACACTTATTCTTCAAGGAACTCTGTCAAGAGAGTTCAATTTCTCTTGAGATATCCTGAGCAGATTGCCCTGTACAAAGTTTTAAAATTTCAAAATCTCCTATATAAAAGCTTTGACAAATTTGCAAACTCATCTATTTTAAAAAAGAGAAATGTTCTGAGCCATTTCGACTATGAATTAGCTTACTGTTTCACTTTTACCTTGACAGCGGTTACAACTTGTGTATGTTGTAGATGTTCCTCTCTTTCATCTCCGATAGACACTACTAATGGCAAACAAATTCCCAAATACAAGTTAATTAAAAAACAGCGGACTATGTGTGCGGGGTATGAAGTCGCTGTCATTGGCTATTGGCAAGTCCATCTCAGCATGTGCAGAAAACTCTGCATGCATCCCTCCCTCATGATCTTACTTACTGTAGAAGTATAAAATGCAAGTAAAATGTAAGCATGAAGAATAAAGGGTTACCCAGAATGAAGTACCCTGAGGCATATTAGTCATTGTGCACCAAGAATATAAATATTTATTTAGTACTATTTACCTTACACTAAAACAAGCTCACAGCTGCATTATCCACAGGTTATATTTACTATTTCACTGTCAGTATAATTTACTGGGATGATGAGACATTCAGGAGACAGGGAAAATCCCAGTTTTAGGCTGTGTATTCCAATAAATAACTGAAGAATATCAAAATGTCAAAAATAAAACATTTTTCTACTGAAAAAAACATCCTCACAATATATTTAGATCAATGTATACGAAACTCAATGGGGAAATCAAGTAAATCTGAGCTCCCAGTTTGATGCAACATGCATATAATAGTGTGGTCCAAACTCTGTCAGGGAAAGCTTCAGTAAGAAGCTGTGTTAAATTTGAACAGCATGACAAGGTCAACCATAAAGCAGACAAAAGTATTGACTTTTATTTGTTTTCACTTCCAGCACATTGTGGACTGATATATGTTCATTTGTGAAAATGTTTTCTTTTTTTTAATCGTGCCTTGATCCATCTCTGATGATGATGAAATAAAGATGACATTAAACAAGTTAGGATGGGCTAAATTAAGCATGTTACACAAGTGACCAAGTTTAAGACTTTGAAAATCTGTTCACCCTATAACTTACCATCAGAGTGCCAATATCCATGCTCAGTCACTCTCATAAAGTTTAGCTTTCACTTATGGTATTCCGTAACATTTGTCATAACAGATGTGGTATTTGGCTGGCTTGTCATCCCGGCCAGTACCCCCAGGCCGCCAGATGGAGCCCTCCCTGCAGTATGGAGGTGCCCAGCAGGGAGTCATGGACTTTGTAGTTTTTATCCTCAGCCCTGCTGGGTACCACAGGGTCCGCAAGAGGGAGCTGCAGGGAGGACCGAAGACTTCTTTGTGCCCTATAACCCGGAAGTGCGTCAAAGGAAGAGCGACGTGCTTCCGGGGTGAAGAAGAAGGACTTGTACCTGACAGGGAAGTGATATTGAATCACATAGACTGAGGATTGGGAGCACTTCCGGGTCAGGGAGAATAAAAGGACTATGGGAGCTCCCAGACAGCGAGCTGAGCTGGGTGGAAGGGTGGCAACGCGTCTGGGAGTTGGAGGATTGTTTATTGTGATTATTGTTATTGTATATGAGCATGGTGGAGGAGAGGGTGCTTTGTGCACTGTGGCATAAAAATAAAGTCGATTATTGGACTTTTACCTGGTGTCTGGAGTCTTGGACAGGGGTTCAAGGGAGTGATACGGCCCTAATCTGTCACACAGAATAGATTTGTGATTCCCATTTCATGAAATTTACTGCGGCCAGACTTGCTCAAATAAAGAAGGAATTCATTTCAAGGGAGTTTTTTTTTATTTTTTTATTTTAGGTAATGTTAACTGGCAATAGCAAACTGTCACTGTATGTGCACATGGGGTCTGTGTGTATCTGACTGAGTGGCAGTGGTCTTTGTAATGAACCAGAGTCCTCTCCTAGGCCTATTTTCAGCTTTTTACCTAGTCCTGTTGAGATAGTCTTTGGCCCCCTGTAACTCTGAAAAGAATTGGGAAGGTTCTAGAAACTTTCTACTGAACTTAGGCCATTGAGGGCCACGGTGCTTGTACAGCTCTCGCCATACACACATTTTCTGACTTGTATTTGGAGTCGATCTGATGTCTGTATTTTTTCACTCGTGACAGTAGACTGCGAACCAAAATTACTGTTTGCTCATGCAATTTCATTCTAGTCATTCTGTATAATATCTGTCATGTTTATAATGCCAAAGCCTATACTAATGGAAATTGAGGTTATTGGGTGCCTGCTGTGCAAAATCAAAAGGAAAAAAAAGTGAACCTGTAAGTATGCAAAAAGAGAGAGATTTACTGTAAAATAATATTAGAATATGTTAAAATATAATCAGATGCATTCTAGTCTGGCAAATGATAAAAAGAGAATTAAAAGGAGTAAATGTACACTTTTTCTGGCTGTAAGTCTCACACAGTAGCGTTTTATTTCAAAAGATTTAAAAAGGAAATATATACAGGGTGTCCATAAAGTCCGTGTGCAATTTAAAATAGTTGTAACTTTGTAAGTATATGTGATAGAAAGAATTCGTAAAAAGGATAGAAAGCTTGATGTATCTTGTTTTTTTTTTTGTCTTTAGACATTTTAATTTTGTTGTAATTGGGGAAATGAAAATCCACATGAGTCTGTTGACCATGAAAGAGATTCTCCCAAAGTTAATGTGTGCTGTGCTTTGGGAAAAACTCGAGTCATAGGGCCATTCTTTTTTGAAGGGCATGTTGTTAATGGTGATAGCTATTTAGAAATGCTGCAAAATTACTTTATTCTTCAACTTGAACAATTAGTACTGATTGAGAATACAGTGTTTCAACAAGATGGTGCTTCTTGTCGCTTTGATTTGCATGTTAGACAGTTTCCACATGAGAAATTCCCTAACAGATGGATTGGAAGAGGTGGACCATTTTCCTGGCCTCCATGTTTGCCAGATTTGACTTCACTGGATCCCTTTTTATGGGGACATGTTTATTCAACCAAACCTCGATCTTTGGGAGACTTGCAATCTAGGATAACTGATGTAATTGTTGGTACAGTGGAACCTCGGTTCACGAACGTCCCGGTTCTCGTACAACTCGGTTCACGACCAAAAAGCTTGCCAAACTTTTGCCTCGGTTCACAACCACACACTCTGCATACGAACAAGCCAGTTTCCCTTGCCTCCTAAGCTGAGAGAGAGAGAGAGCGCAAGAGCGAGCGAGCACGTGCCTGCTGGGGAGGGGGAGGAGGAGATTGCTGCAGTGTTTGCTGAACAAGCCAGTTTCCCTTGCCTCCTAAACTGAGAGAGAGAGAGAGAGAGCAAGAGCGAGTAAGCACGTGCCTGCTGGGGAGGGGGAGGAGGAGGTTGCTGCACGTGTTTGCCTGCCTATCTGTAGGCAGCCTGAGAGAGAAAGAGAGCTGCCTGGCTTTTTCATTTAAGCAAAGCCGCTCCTTCTTTTCAATAAGACGTGCACTCTCTTTGAGCTCTACAGTATTTCGTGTGCTTTTGCAGTTAACTATGGCTTCTAAGCAAGTGAAGAGAGGTCAAAAGAAAGTTTTGAAGAAAATTGAAATCGAAGTAAAGAAAGAAATTACAAGAGGTGGAAAAACTGTTTACCAGTTTACTCATTTACCAATCTGAGAACCCTCGTGCTTTCAAGCAGCACAATGTAAACAAAGCCAGACTGCCAGTAATGTGGAGGGTCACAAGAACTTTCTTTTTGGAATGGCTGCATGAGGCTTTCACTCCCACCAGCGAAACAGCTAAAACCACCAGAAACCCAAGAAATCACAAGAGAGAAAACACCTGAAGGAAAACACTTCACTTCATGCAAGGTTAGTTTTTTTGGTGGTATTTGTATTACGGATTTTTCAAAAGTTAATTTTTTAGTTCATAATGCGATTTGTTGCAATGTTATTTTTCTCTTTTTTCAAATGTTCGTTTTTTTTCCCTGTGCTTAAAACTCATTAAAAAAATTGTTTACATGGAGGACTTCATCGTGTGATTTGTTGCAATGTTACTTTTTTGGTTGCTTGTGAGTTGGTTTTTAAATGCAGTTCGGATTTGTGCGATGTTTTTTTTCTGCTGTGCTTAAAAACTCATTTTAAAAACATTGTTTACAGCGATCAGGCTTCAAGTTTAATAGCGTGATCTCCTGCAATGTTACTTTTTTGGTTGCTTGTGAGTTGGTTTTTAAATGCAGTTCGGATTTGTGCGATGTTTTTTTTCTGCTGTGCTTAACTCATTTAAAAAAAAATGCTGCACGAGCACCTGCTACAGAGAGATTAGAGAGCACGAGCGAGCAAGCGCAGAGAGAGAGAGAGAGAGTGAGAGAGCACGGGCAGCTGACAGGGAAGGGATGGGGGGGGGATAGGGGTGTGTGTGTCTGTGTGTGTGCGCGCGCGCTCGCGCTACAGAGAGAGAGAGAGAGTGCGTGTGAGCCAGGCTGCTCCTGTAGCTGAGGTAGGGAGGGAGGGGCTTTGGTGGTGTGTGTGCTACAGAGAGAGAAAGAGAGAGCGCGAGCGAGCCAGCTCTTGTAGCTGATCAGGGAGCCTGGGTGTTTTGTGTCAGTGTTATTCAATGTTTTTACATTAGTTTACTATTACACTGTGCATTCTATGGTGTAATTAACTATATTTGTGCTTAATCTTTACATATTTTTACATATTTACATACAGTTTGTACGGTCTGGAACGGATTCATTGTATTTACATACAATCCTATGGAGGAAACTGCTTCGGTTCACGACCAACTCGGTTTACGACCAAAGTTCTGGAACGAATTATGGTCGTGAACCGAGGTTCCACTGTATTACTGAAAATCAACTTGAAAATGTTTTTTGAAATAAGTATGTAAGTTTAATATGTCACTGTGCTCTGTACAAAAAATATTTTATACGTCTTCTCACATGTGCAGCTAACACAAAGACAGAATTAGTACAGGGGCCCAGCATTCAGAACTGTTAGACAAGCTTTTTAAGACAAGACAAGTTAAGGACAACTGCGAAATGGGCATTGTACTATTTCTGTGTGTCAGAGTCAGCATGACATTGGAGCTTCTTTTCCTCGTTTGGAATGGCATGATTTACCTAAGTGGGGGCCAGCACATGGAGAAAGAGTATAAAGCCTTGGAACATTGCCCAGCACACCTTTGAAGCCAATGGACGGATGGGAGATAACGTTATCTGATCCTGAAAATCCTTCAGTGACGAAGATGGCAGAGTGTATACATCGAGCTCCCACTTCGGTAATAGTTTTGTCATGGCTTCCTCGTCTGTTATGCTGCGTAAATTGTCATTAAAGAAAGCTAGGTTATTTCTCCTATGTGATTTCTTCCCGCAGTATCACTAAGGGAGGGGTATCGCCTTTTAATATATCTATATAATTTCGGGTTATGTAACATTCCGCAAATAGAAAAGAACTTATTCCAACCAGGGAGCTAAAATTAACAAGAACAATAAAAAATGTATGTGTTTCTTCTTTCTAATCCTTTTTATAGATTCTTTCACGTTGTGAGACATGCCCGGACACCACCAGATGGAGACCACATCGTTATATAAAAAACACACGTTTATTAATCTACAAATCAAGTCCCACACAGCACACAGTGCTCCCAGCACCAATCACCCCTATTCCGGGCTTCTATTTCAATGCCCATGGCCACCTTTCCTCTCCTCACGGAAGCTTCGTCCTGCTCCCACTCCCGACTCTAGCTCTCAGTGGTGGTTGCTGGCTCTATTTATAGTTCACCCGGAAGTGCTCCAGGTGTTTGATCCCTGATTTCTGGCTGCACTTCTGGGTGTGATGAATTAGTTGCCCATACGGCCTCAGGAGTCCCAAACACAGCGCCCCCTGGCGGTACCTGCGGGACCCAACAGGGCTGCACCCAACTCCAATTCCCAGGATGCCCTGTGGGAACCCGAGGCACTGCTCCACCCCAGGGAGATGGCCATCTAGCATCCAGGGGAAGGTATTGCAGTGTCCATGGCTGCTCCCCCTGAATATAGTGTGCAGGGGCATCCCGACTGGGTAAGGATGCCAAGCGCCTGTCACAACGTATACTTACAAAGTTACAACTATTTTAAATTGCACATGGACTTTATGGACACCCTGTATATACAGGTAAAATTCCAATACAATGAACTGCCAGGGACCTAAAAAATATTTCATTGTAATGAAAATTTTGTAGTAATGTGATTCTGTATTTGTCACTATAGTGCTTTCTTTAACTGGTATCCAGGTGTTTGCAATCATTTCAATAGCTTCTTTT
Source organism: Polypterus bichir lapradei (assembly GCA_026402145.1). NCBI lineage: Eukaryota > Metazoa > Chordata > Cladistia > Polypteriformes > Polypteridae > Polypterus > Polypterus bichir. The sequence goes on along the minus strand of JANRMT010062848.1, from coordinate 22,972,853 downwards.
GTGTTAATTTTAATCTCCTCATGTCTACAAGTTATGCTGACGAGAATTGTTCTCAGCATTTCCTTGTAATAATACACTTTCAGAGTGTGAATGATGCCCAAATATAATGGCTGAAGCACTGCAGTGCAACTGGGTGGAAGAAATTCAACGCGAATATTATCTAAATGTGGAGGCATGTTGTGAGCAGCACAGTTATCAATCATAAGCTGAATCATCCTTTCCTTTTTCTTCATATTGTGAGGTTTCTGAAATCTTTTGCGATCCCCCACACCCCACGGGGCGACACACCGAAGTGCATCCCAAAGCGCAATTGCCGCATCTGTGGAAGACTGTTTGTCTGTTGCCGGGGCATGGCAACAGCAGGATCACAGCGCTGCAGTGAAGCGCCACAGAAGTAAATCTTAAAAGATCGTGGTCGTGCTATAAGTCCCTGTCTTGAACCCCAAAACACGAATCTGAGTCTCAGTACTTTAGTAAAACCAGCTTTATTCAGCTTGAAACAGGAACAGCAGGGTTATTTATTGTAGCGTGATCTGCCACTCTCCTATACACAGATACAGCAGTCAGACAGGTTAGTGGCAAAATAATACTGTTCTCTGCATTTACAGTGTTCCTTGCATCACCCATTGAGATCTTTTCTGTTTGCATCGGTGGAGATCCGCAGCAGCGCCGTGAGCCTGCTTTTGCCCCAGCAATGGATAAACAGTCTTCCACAGACATAGTGATCACACTACGGGATGCTCCTCAGCTTGCTGTCTAGTTGGGGGAGGTCCCAAGAGAGTTTAGAAACCTCACATTTTCTTGAATGAGTGCCGCATTAATAGGAATGTTTCTTGAACAAGCATCATTGAACCACATAAAAACGGCTTTGTCGACGTCTTTAAATGCAGTAGGTCACATACTTTTGCAACTCGAGATTTTTCTTCTTTTTTTGCTAGTTCTTTCAAGAAAGTTTTTTTTTCTAATATGAACTGTTATCGTTTTTTCGTGTCTGACACTTCTATAGGAGGGTGACAATGAGTTAAATTCCAATGGATGTTTTTCAAATTTTTACCAGCAATAAGCAAAAAGTATCACTGAAAACCACCAAAAAAAACCAGCAAAAAAACAGTATGAGTAAAGTTCGAAGGAAGAAAAAAAATGTACAATGTTTCTCTCTGGGGTTCATTGTGCACAACTGAGCTGCAACCACAGAACTAACTGCACTGTGGATGATTCATTCAGGCATTTCAAGGTCTTTTGGGCACTTCGTTGTAATGAAAGTATCTGCTGATTGTATTTCGTAGTAATGAGATTTCTATAAACTTGTGTGATCAAACATACTTTGTTGTAAAGAAAATTCCGTGGTAAAGATATTCGTTGTAACGGAATTTTACCTGTATATATATATGATCATTATATTGCTAATGCTTGCTGTCAAATAAAATACATCACATATTTTAAATATTTTTTTATTTATGAAATAAAACTTATTGACTTATCTCTATATATATTAAATTCTACATTAACCAGTGCAGGTGTGTATCTGTGAAATGTAAGAATATTATTTTTTTATTTATTGGGAAAATTCATAAACACAGTTGTTGCCAGGGATGTGGGTAAGTTAGTCTCCTGCTTTTTTCAAACATTACAATAGAAAATATAAAATAATATTGTTTCAGCTCTAGATCAAGCCTAATAAATTGGACAAAAGCTTGGCACTTTTTAAGTATCAGGAACGTCCACTACCATCTTAGTGCAGTATTTAGTACTGCTGCTGTCATACAGCTTCATGGACCTTGTTCAGTTGTCAGACATCTCACAGTCTGGTAAAAGCATCCATGTTTGTGTAAGCAGATACCCCAGATACCTAATTTGGCTCCTATACTGCAAATGCATGTACGTTATGTTAGCTAGAACCCACTAAATGTTCCAGTACTAGCAAGTGTAAATGTGTAATTTAATGCTCCCTGTGACAGATGGACATCACAAGTTAGATCAGTTTCACTCTTACAGTATGCCTACTCCTGCTATCAGAGACTCTTCTGCATGCACCCCAGTAACAAAAAAAGTTGTTTCATAAAACTGATGATATTACCTGTAAAGGACTACTACTGTAGAGATGGGGTGCCCAGAAAGAGACAGAATGATGGCCTAGGAGGACACAATGTTTAACCAGGGTGCCAGAGGGCAGACAGCCCAGCAGATTCCAGACTTGCCTTACCCACCTAGAGATCCATTTGAGATTAGGTATTGGAGGACTTCAGGGGAAGTAAAAAAACTGTCAGGCCACAGGATGGCACAAAGTTTAAGGATTAGATGAGACAATGACTGTTTCCTTCAACCCTCAATCTCTCTGTCTCTGTTTCTCTCCTTCACATTTGTCAAGATCATTTAATGGAGTTTACTGTTCTAAGACAGTACATTCCCTTCTGCAGGGCCATAAATTTGTGTATTATCATTTACTTCTTGTTTTTCCTTCTTTTCTCTAAATCTTCCTAGGACTTTACGCCCAATTTCCCACCATTACATAAATGGGCAGTTTTTATTGACTGACATATATAGCGGTACAATCTGAATTAATACTGTATGTATGCATTGTTTTTAATATGTGTTAGGTTTTTAAAATTACCTACTCTAAATGACAACAGAAAAGAGAAAAAATAATTTTGACACCTAGATTTCAATTGTCCTACATGAAATGGAAACTCTGCCCTACAAGAGTCTCTCTGCCAAGCATCTCAGCACAATCACATGTAAACAATTACAGTAGAATACATGAAGGTCAGAAAATGGATCTGTGACTGGCAATGACACATTGAGAGATCAGAGATCAAACTGGCAGTTACACAAAGAAATGGGAAAGATGCTGTAAATACTGTATGTCAATCGAAACATCTACTATAGTTACTATAAAGCAATCTAAACAACACTGGCACAGCTCTGGCAAGAGTATTTTGTTTTCACCTTTATTACAGTACATGGGTGCAAGTTAATTGACCATCCAAATTTTGTCATAGAGAGCATTCTTGAGATTGGAAGCCCAAAAAATTAAACCTCCTCCTGATGGTAGTTTAATTTATCCCAGGAATTTTAGGCAAGCTTATATTTTCAAGTGATCATTGTATAAGCATTAATAATATCTGTAAGACAGAATACAGCAGGTGGAGTTAAGCCATTTAGAATTTTATATGTCAAAAACATTTTAAAATCAGCTCTAAGTTTAACAGGAAGCAGAAGTTTAAGAGTTGGTGGTTGCGGCAACTAGAGGGTGGTCAGTCAGTCAGTCATTATCCAACCCGCCACATCCTAACACAGGGTCACGGGGGTTTGCTGGAGCCAATCCCAGCTAGCACAGGGTGCAAGGCAGGAACAAATCCCCGGGCAGGGCGCCAGCCCACCGCAGGGCACATACATACACACACACACACTCACACACACACCAAGGACAATTTAGGATCATCAAATCACCTAATCTGCATGTCTTTGGACTTTGGGAGGAAACCAGAGCACCCAGAGGAAACCCACACAGACACGGGGAGAACATGCAAACTCCACGCAGGGAGGACCCAGGAAGCGAACCCAGGTCTCCTTTACTGTGAGGCAGCAGTGCTACCACTGCGCCATAGAGAGTGGAAAAAGTGGTAAAAAAACTTGTACCATTTAGTGCCACTGTTGTTAAAGTCCAAATAGGTGTCAAATTTGCAAGCACCATATTTCACTAAATAAAATAAAAATTAATATGACAAAGTGGTATACGTTTACAGAGTTAAATGTCCTTGAATAAATACAATAAGCTTCTATGTATTGTAAAACAAAGGACAAACACAGCATAAAGGGTTGGGGTTTTTGGCCCCGTATACTGTAAACAAAAAGATCAATTCAAGGTCAGAAATCACATAAACAAAAAATCGTTCATATGCGCGACGCCTTTACAGGCGTCGGCGGCCATTTTATACAGGAGGAGCCGGAAGTGGAGGAATGCTGGGAAGGAGGCGTGAGGGATGACGGGATTGCTGACGTCAGGGAAGATGGCGGAGGAAGGGCGGAAGTGGACGTACTGCGGTCAGGTTATGATGGCGGAGCGTCTTTTTTCCTAGAAGAGAGAGCAGAAAGGTTAGTACCCCGCCATTCCCTACCGGCGAACGTCCTTCGAAGCGGTTTCGGGTCAGTCCGCGGCCTCCTACTCGCGCATGCGTGATAGTATACATTTGAAGTGAGAAAGTAAACTATTTTTGTTAGTTAACCTGCACCTAGGGTAGCATGGTGACACAGTGGTAGCGCTGCTGCCTCGCAGTTAGGAGACCCGGGTTCCCTTCCTGGGTCCTCCCTGCGTGGAGTATGCATGTTCTCCCCGTGTCTGCATGGGTTTCCTCTGGGTGCTCCGGTTTCCTCCCACAGTCCAAAGACATGCAGGTTAGGTACATTGGTGATCCTAAATTGTCCCTAGTGTGTGCTTGGTGTGTATGTGTGAGCCCTGCAGTGGGCTGGCACCTGCCCGGGGTTTGTTTCCTGCCTTGCACCATGTGTTGGCTGGGATTGGCTCCAGCAGACCCCCGTGACCCTGTGTTAGGATATAGCGTGTTGGATAATGGATGGATGGATAACCTGCACCTATTATGGCAAATTTCCAGACATTATTTTACTGGATAAACATACACCTGTAAAGGCATATATAGATGCTATAAATCAATAAAAAAATAAATAAAGTGTAGCTGGATTTTAATAATAAAGCCTAATATCCTGAATTCCTGATCACATGACTTTAAATGCAGAAGGTGCATATTATATATACATTTGCACTGTTTCAGAAGCCTCTCTAACATGCATCGTACTGTGCATGCATTTATCCAGCTACTATGTTAAAAGTAATCTCAGATTAAATATGCTATAATATTTTTGTGAGAAGACAATTTACCACCTAAAATTCTCTCCTATTCAGTGATTATTTGTCAACATAATATGTTGGTAACACACAATCTACAAAATATCAGCAAATGCTGAAACATACCTGAAGGAAACCCATGTGCACAGTTACGAGACAGCAGTGTTACCCCTGTGCCACCATGATATCTCATATAAACGAATACATTGTAACATTTGCATCAAATAATGTGTCAGGGATGCCAGGGGCAACGACCCGGCCGGGACGCCGTGAGGGACCGGAAGAGGGTCAGAGCCCACCCTGGATCACGTGGGGGCCGCCTTCCTGGTTGCTCTGGGGGCCACGGGTACAGGGCATGGAAGCTCCACCCTGTAGGGGCCCGTGATCACTGCCAGGAGGCGGCCCAATGCCTTGGGGACCTGTTACCCCAGCACTTCCGCCACACCAGGAAGTGCTGGGGGTATGATTTAGGACGGCACCCGGAGAGCTGCCGGGAGGACAGCCGGCACTTCCGCCACGCTGGGGCGTGGCCAAGGGAGGAATGCCGGGAACACCTGGGGCTCATCCGGGGACTGTATAAAAGGGGCCGTCTCCCTTCATTCGAGGCTAGAGTCGGGTGGAAGAAGGACAAGGCAAGAAAGGAGAGTGGAGGCGGCCCGAGAAAAAGGCATTTGTGGCCAGGACTGTGTTTTGGGGATTGTGCACTGAATTGGGTCTGTGTGACCATTGTAAATAGTGTAAACAATAAACGTGTGGTGGTGAGTAACAACATGTCCGCCTGTCTGTGTCTGGGTCGGCTCCACAAATGTTATACTTTGAAACCAACCTTGTTAAATTTGGCAACTAATATGGTAACACAGTCTACAAAAGATCAGCAAAATGCTGCAACAAAACCGAACAACAAAAAGGTATGGCTGCTGCAATCATGTATTACTCTTATGTTACTCATTTCTGTAAGTTGATGCGATAATTTAATACTCATATAGTTCATTCAGATGCTGTTACAGTTTAAAACTTACTTTATTAAGCTCCATGAATTAATGTTTTGCCAACACACATTCTATAAACAATCTGAAAATGCTGCAACTACATCTAATAAAACACATATTCTACAAAACATCAAGCAAAGAAAGCTAGTAACAAAAAATAAATGCTGTTTTAGGGCATTGAACATCAATATCCCCTCCTTTTCTAAAAGAAGGCAGACCTTCTAAACATACCTCACTTCCACCTCCAGCCACAGGTCTCTGAATGACATTACAGGGTATTGTGGCTGGAGGAGCCCCAGAGGGCTCTGTCACTGAAGGTTTGCATGTAAAACTTTCTCTATCCTTCTCTGCTCCCAACTCTAACTGGCCTGGGTGAGGCGGAAGGGCCTCTTTTATGCTGGTCTGGGGGCACTTCCTGTGTTACCATATTGCACACAGGAAGCACTTCCAGGTCAAGTGGAAGTTCCACTTGACAGGACAGCCTCCTTCCAAAAGTACCATCTAGCAACTCCCATGAACCACACCAGAGCCACCCTCCAGAACTACAACTTCCATGCAGTATCCAAGTAGGAACTACATCAGATGGAACCTCCATCTAGTGGACTTGTGCAACACATGACTCTGGGAAGCAGACATCGCTCAACCCCAAATACCCCCCGTTCATTATGTCAACGTTTTGACTGGAAAAAGGAATAGGAACAGTCATGGGTAAGCAAGCACAATCTTTCCCAGCCTGGATGCTAGTTCATCCATGATGTGCATCAGAAAGTACTGTATATTGTAACACTTTCTGCTACTAACTAGAAACTTTTCTGCTGTGATACACATAAAGAGCAAATTAGTGATTTTTCCAAAAGCAAAATATTACAATAGTTATTCTTCTTGATACAAATAAAAGATTTACAAGATTGTGCATATCAAGGTACAACCTAGATGACTTTAACAATGTGCATGAGGCCTGGATATTATCTGTGTGTAGCCTACAAGTGTGCATGTTTTTTCTTCCAGGTACTTTATTTTCCTATTATAACCCAAACCGTAAATTTAAATGGCCTGGTGTGAGTAAGTTGGAGTGGATATGTGTGGCTTTTCAATGGTTGGTTATCTGCGTTATGTCCAATGCTGGCGGGATGGTCTCCAAAATCCCATGGGACATGACTGGGTTGAATTGGTTTAGAAAATGGATGAATGTCTACTTACCAAGTATCAGTCATCAACTTCTGATATATTTTTAATTTATTTTATTAAAACTTTTAATGAAAATCTCTATGAATTTATAATAATGTTAAATTCCTATGTCTGTGTACATTAGATAAAAGGATAAAAATCATAAATAAAGAGTACCAATCTAAATCTGTAAAAAATGTAAATAGCTTGGAATAGATAGATTGGAAAAGAAACTGCTGTTACCATCCATTTACCTTGGACGTTTCAGGATTACCCACAACATATCCTTAAGTTAAAAACCAGAGAACCAATTGCACGTCTCTTTGATGTAAATGCCATATTACTTTGTAATGACACAAAATGAATAATTAATTTTGTTATTGAGACAACTGTGGTTACTAGAAAACATTTTTCATTCCACTGATATCATACCACCAGACTTTACGTTCAAGATTAAAAAGCTGCAGTTTCTATATAAATACAGGGCAGCACTTTAAATACTTATGGGAATGGAACTTCGGAATCCATGCCTTTCCCATGAACAGTTTCTGTATATTTGGAAATAATATTTAACTTACATATTTCATACTTGAATGGACAAATATATTTTGCAGTTGTGTATTTTAAGTAACTATACTCTTACATGCAAAATGTCTTCCACTGTTTTTATTTATGTCATTGCCCACAGGTAAACAGAAATATTAATCTTCAAATGATTGCAGGCATGTATGGCATTTTTCTAAATTATGAGGTCCAACATAAAAAAAACAAAAAAAAAAAACAAGACAATGCATGTAACTCTTTTTTTTTTTTTTAACAAGTTAAGAAAATAAACTACAAATCACCTTCAAAATAGTTCCCTTCAGAGATGACACACAGCTGCATACGATGCTGCCAAAGTTCAAAACAATTCCACGGATCATTTTCTGAAATGCTATTGAGGATCTCAGTTGTTTTTGCTGTCACGTCTTCTACTGACAAAAAATGGGTTCCTCTGAACACCGACGTGCACCATTCAAAAATGCGTTCATGAGACATGTACTCTTCACTGTAAACCTCAGTCAATAACTGAAAAGTTTCTGATTTCTTCAGTTTCTTCAGTTTCACAAGAAATTTGATGTTAACTCACGATTCACTCTTGCACTCCGACACTTTCCAAACAAGGGTAAGAAAACGTGCTTGTTTTAACAAACGTCCACTTGTACTGAGTGAAGTGATTAAGTTGAGCTTTTTCTCATTGTGACAGCTTAGAACATGTCTGATAACCATCTCTGTTTCTCCCCTCTCAGTCTTGGTTCCTGAGCTACACGGTTAGTCTCTCTCTGTTTTTTTGTGTCGGACCTCGTATTTTGTTTATATAGATCGAGCATTGCTACCGAGTTTTCATTTTTAAAAGACTATTTAAAAAACTTATGACGACTGTACAGTATTGTTTATGGTTAATTATCACTTGATTTCACTGTCATTGATTTTTATGCAGCAATCCTGTTAAACTAGCTGTTGCGAGGCCTACCACAGAATAGCGACATGATTTTTAACTTTGTTTTCCATTTGAAGTGATTCATGTTTCACTGGAGGCATGATTCTCCTCCTGGTCTCAGTTTAATTGGATTATTATTATGGGATGGGAGTGTCTAATCTGCAACATCGGCCTGCAGTTAGGACCAATAGCTACCAATTGTAGCAGTAGGGTCAGTTGTTGGAGAGTGTACGCAGTTCTAGTGAGAGCAACGCAGAACATTGAAACGGGTGAGACTGAGGTGAGGAATAACCGCATTCTGCAAAAGAGAAGGAAAGAGAGGGAGTAAAGTTTATTCAAACTTTAAAGTGGGAAGTGAAGGAGGGAGAGTGAGGGTGAGGCAGTAAATAATAAAGAAAAAAATATGACAGGCAATTCATGAGGCGGGTACGTTCAGCAAGAGTTGGTGTCACAATGATAGAAGCTGCTAGCTGCTGGGAATACCCTTTATTGTCAGAGCATGGTGAGGTGAGTTGGTGAATACCTTGCTGCTGCAGAGCAGGAGTGAAGGAGGTTACAGCTTGGGGTACAAGGGCGTGCCAGAGTAGAAGTCTTTATGCCGCCTCTCTGAATCCATGTTGTATTTAATGTGGAATACTGATCTTTCATAAAGGATGATAATTAAAATATAAAATATACCAGTTTAAGATTGCAAAAGATTATGTTATTGAAACAAAATCTAATAATATTCTACAGTTTTACCCATAAGAAGGACTGAGGTTGGGGACTGAATGGCATTTTCTGTTGCAGGAATAAGGTTGTATATTTTGGTACATGAATGGTGTCAGACAGTAGCAAGGTGTTTCATGTTGGCCTGCCATACAAGTAAAATTTGCACTTTGTATTACTAGACAATACTACTATGACTACTCCTACTACTAATATTGTAGTTTATTGTGATAGTTAACCTGCACCTAGGGTGGTATGGTGACGCAGTGGTAGCGCTGCTGCCTCGCAGTTAGGAGACCCGGGTTCCCTTCCTGGGTCCTCCCTGCGTGGAGTATGCATGTTCTCCCCATGAACTTTATAACAATATTTCAATATAATTTGATGAAACTTATTGGCATTTCACTTTAGATGAACATTGTGTTATTTCCAGACAGCCTACCTGTGGTAAACAAAATTTAACCATGAAAGATATACAACATTATAGAAATCACTGATAATACAGATCATTTGTGAATTCAATAAGTGCTTCCTGTGTTTGTGTGGGCAAACGTTATCTTTCTATGTATATGATTTATAACAAAACAATTTCACTCTGTACATATGGCAGTAGTACGACTGCTACTACAACAATCATTGACAGCAGGCTTTTAATTTAGAATGCCTTTCACTTTCCATAATCCCTTGTGAGCAACTCATTTACAAGGCAATTATTTTTGCAGTCATTCTCACAACATGTCATTTAAAGTAATAAATAATTTGAGTAATAACACTTATATATAACCATATAGATTAAAGTGAGGAGGACAAGACAATGGGACCTTGGCAACATGCTTTTCATAAGGAAAAAAAAAAAAAACAATTACATAAAAGATGGGGTAATATTTGCAATGTGTTTACTGCAATATGATTATAAATATGATCCATTATGCTGAGGATTATAAATATGATCCATTAAGCTGTGACATATCAATTTACTTCCCGGTTTTAGTAATGTAAACTCTGTTTAATGAACAGCACATCTGACTATTCTTTTGTTTTCATACTGACAAATTTTAAAAAATGAGAAGCCCCCACGTGAACTTTAAAATGGCACACAAAATTTTAAAAATAATTCAGTTTTTTCACATCATTGATAATTATTGCAAAACAACTTGCCAAGTGGGAGAAAAAGGTGACAATGACTTCAAAGAGGGAACATGGAAAGCTCCTTAGTCTACCTGTTCCATGAATCATGTGTGACTAGTCTGTGGGTTTTATTTATTGGAAATCATTATTTTCAGCCACCATGATCACTTTTAGAAAGTTATTTACATTAATTAATACAAACTGAGCTATTTTCATTAAGACTGAAGGCATTATTTTTAGATTTCTTGTATTTTATCTCTTAGAGTATCTGCTCATTCAGTATTTGTTGTTTTTGTGTGTTATTCTGTGGTAATGTTTAATTTTCTCATTTTCATTTCAAAATTGTCACTAGTGTGTTCATTCTGTTGGTCTTATGGCGACTAATTTCTATCTATCTATCTATCTATCTATCTATCTATTTATCTATTTTATTTAAGGTAATGGAGGAGCATGTGTTCTTTCTAGGTCAGGAAAACTGATGTGCTTAGCTTCGCAATAGTAAAGTGCTTATACACACTGCCGTTAAGCATGCTTACACACATATTGTATAACTTGTTCAATGGATTTCTCATTAGGGACCACAACTAAAAATAATTTCTTTGTTTTGTTTTTTTTTTTAATCTTTACAGTGGAATGTTTACAGCAGTTTACCGCAGAATAATTTTCACTGCTGTGGACTAAACAAGTATTGAAGAGAAATTGATGCAACTGGTTGAGAAGCTGTAACAACTGCCACTGCAGCTGGCAAACCACACAACAGACCTCAAGGAGGTCACATCTATGAAAAAAGCAGTAACTGAAAAGGGCTTTTAAAGGTGGTGATCAGCATGAGCTCAAGCGCGTGCAGAAGGAACTCTGAGTCCAGCTCAGGGCGGCAAAGGAGCAGTACAGGAGAAAGCTGGAGCAGAAGTTGCAGAATAATAGCAAGAAGGAAGTGTGGGATGGGGTGAAGATCATCACTGGCTGCAGCTCGAAGCAGGGTGCTACCATTGAGAGAGACGTGGAGAGAGCAAACCAAATGAACAACGTCTTCAACAGGTTTGACCACCCTAACCCACTCTCACCTCGGAGTACTGCACCCTCCACCCATCCTTCTGCTGATACCAGCATAGGAGAGAGTTTCCCCCAACCCACAATTACAGCAGCCCAGGTAAGCAAAGAGCTGAGGAGACTTTGTGCCAGCAAAGCAGTGGGTCCAGATGGAGTATTGCCATGACTGCTGAAGGCCTGTGCGTTGGAGCTGGGGAGTCCTCTACAACACATCTTCAACCTGAGCCTGGAACAGGGGAGAGTCCCGAGGCTTTGGAAAACATCTTGCATCACCCCAGTCCCAAAGGTATCACGTCCTAGTGAGCTGAAAGACTTCCGGCCTGTCGCTCTGATGTCACATGTGATGAAGACCATGGAGCGGCTGCTGCTTCACCACCTGAGGCCACAGGTCTGCCACGCCCTCGACCCTCTGCTGTTCGCATACCAGGAGAAGGTGGGAGCGGAGGATGCCATCATCTATATGCTACACCGATCCCTCTCCCACTTGGACAGAGGCAGTGGTGCTGTAAGAATTATGTTTCTGGACTTCTCTAGCACTTTCAACACCATCCAACCTCTGCTCCTTAGGGGCAATCTGACAGAGATGGGAGTAGATTCATACCTGGTAGCATGGATCGTGGACTATCTTAAAGGCAGACCTCAGTATGTGCATCTCGGGAACTGCAGGTCTGACATTGTTGTCAGCAATACAAGAGCGCCGCAGGGGACTGTACTTTCTCTGGTCCTATTCAGCCTATATACATCGGACTTCCAATACAACTCTGAGTCCTGCCACGTGCAAAAGTTTGCAGACGACACTACTATCGTGGGCTGCATCAGGAGTGGGCAGGAGGATAGTTAACTAATCAAGGACTTTGTTAAATGGTGCGACTCAGACCACCTAAAACTGAACACCAGCAAAACCAAGGAGCTGGTGGTGTATTTTAGGAGGCCCAGGTCCCTCATGGAACCCATGATCATCAGAGGTGACTGTGTGCAGAGGGTGCAGACCTATAAATACCTGGGAGTGCAGCTGGATGATAAATTGGACTGGACTGCCAATACTGATGCTCTGTAAGAAGGACAGAGCCGACTATACTTCCTTAGAAGGCTGGTGTCCTTCAACAACTTCAATAAGATGCTGCAGATGTTCTACTACACCAGTGAAAGGCAACCTTTTTCGAGTTGCGGCGCACCTGTGGGACTGCCCATAAATAAAGTCGTGACGAGAATAAACTATGTATGAATTTTTCTAGATAAAGTTTAATTAAAATTACCATAATCGTTGAGAATTAAATTACAAGGAAGTTTTGAATGCTTGCGTCACAGCATGTTTTTCACCACAAAGAACTGGAAAAGGTCACTGAGTTTACAAAGTTTACTGTATTGATCAGCGGTGTCAGAGCGAAAATAAGGTAAATTTTTCCATAGTAATACTCAGACAATCAAGTGGTGAGAGCTGCAGCTACAGCGATACTCTCTCGTCGGCAAGAGCCAAAATGTAGCGTTCGTATTTTCTCGTTCTATATTTGCTCCGCCTTCTTCAATCTGTACAGTGAGCGAGATCTTCTAACAACGAGACTTTTTAAGTCTCACGAGATGTGTTTTTGACACTGCTGGCGTTGATATAATGATGAATGGTGAACAGCGAAAATTTTAACTTGCATTCAAAATAAATACATTAGTTTATTCAACAATCTGATTAAATGTTATCTGTTTTTCCAACATAAAATATATATTTTTAAACATTATCTTTTTAATCAACCAAAAGTTCAAAAACACTAGCAATTTTAAATATTTTACAAAAGTTTTCGTGGCGCCCCTCGAAAATTCGTACTGGTTGCCCGACAATGTACAGTTGTGGCGAGCGCCCTCTTCTATGTGCTGGTGTGCTGGGGAGGCAGCATAAAGAAAAGGGATGCCTCACGCCTGGACAAACTGGTGAGGAAGGCAGGCTCTATTGTTGACAGCTGGACAGTTTGACATCCGTGGCAGAGCGAAGGGCACTGAGCAGGCTCCTGTCAATAATGGAAAATCCACTGCATCCACTGAACAGGATCATCTCCAGACAGAGGAACAGCTTCAGCGACAGACTGCTGTCACTGTCCTGCTCCACAAGACAGACTGAGGAGATCGTTCCTCCCCCACACTATGCGACTCTTCAATTCCACCCGGGGGGGTAAACGTTAATATTATACAAAATTATTGTCTGTCTGTTATACCTTCATTGTTATCACTCTTTAATATTGTTCTTTATCAGTATGCTGCTGCTGGAGTATGTGAATTTCCCCTTGGGATTGATAAAGTATCTATCTATCTGTCTATCTATCTCTGTGTAAGCCAAAAGCTGTAGAGTAGCCTTATAAAATAAATTATAAATCTTAGCAATGCAGATGATATTCTAGACCAGGTGTCCCCAACTCTGGTCCTGGAGGGCCCCAGTGGCAGCAGGTTTTCATTCTAACCCTTTTCTTAATTAGTACACTGTTTTTGCTGCTAATTAACTTCGTTTGAATTAATTTTAATTGACTTCTTTTTTTAAGATTTGTTCCCCTAACTTTTTTCATTGTTCCTCTGAATTGCTTCATTTCCTTCCTTAAATGACAGAAATGAAATATGAAGTGAGTGAACCAACAGAAGATCAACTAAGTCAGGGCCTCAAATTCCAACCAATTTCACTCCAACCAGTTGCTTAATTAGGTGCAGATTCTTGTTGTTAATTAAACCCGTTCTTTAATTCCATAGCTTGTTGCTGCTCTCATTATGCAATAGCATACATTTCCGAAATTGCTGATTTTCACTTTTCTAAGAACACTGTTAAAGAGTTTTGTGGACCTGAGCAGATCAACATTCCCGAGACCTTCACCTTTCTTTATTTTCAGGTGTATGATGGACACAGTTTGCTAGTCATGTTTTGGATCGTTTTGTATCTCATTATTGTTTGACTGCTAATTAAAGAAAAAAAAAAAATTAAGGTGTCTGAGTCTTCAAGGGCAAGTTAAATAAAATTAATTCAAAAGAAGTTAATTAGGAGCAAAAACATGTCACTAATTAAGAAAAGTGTTAGAATGAAAACCTGCAGCCACTCTGGCCCTCCAGGACCAGAGTTGGGTACCCCTGTTCTAGACCCTTTGGATTGCTTTTTTTTTTTTTTTTTTTTTTTTACCCTTGCACAGTTCTAATCCAGGGAGGCATTGCAAGCTTACCATGAGATTGATGAGAATGTGACTATTGACTACAAAATTAAAAAAATATAGGTCCACGACAGATATAGAGTTATAATGCACCTAGGCGCTATATATCCTTCTATGACTGTAAAATAGCCCAAAAAGGAATAACGTAACAACAGTTTATTTATTTTATTCAGAGCCAGAAGTATCAGGGGCCAAACCAATCATTCAAATTCCTAACAACCAGTAAACACCTCCAAAGAAAAAAAATATAAGTATGTAAAAAAAGTGCTTTAAGAAAATTTGTCTAGTGTAAACAGTATCCAAATTATTTACAATTATACGTAAACTGATATTGTGACATCCCCACACAACCCATATATCAGTAAACATAACACAGTCCCTTGCAGAAAAAAAGTATTAATGAGACATTTTCAGTCCAGACTGAAGCAGTTATCCCTCTTTTGTCATGTTTCATGAGATACTGAAATTGAGCCAATGCCAATTCCATGTAAAAGTGAATACTTTAATTCTATTGGTATATGTCAACTGAGTTACTGCTTAACTAAAAGGCTTCCAAAAAGTTCCTTGTGCCTGATGAAACTGGTTGCTCACACTTCTTCTGACAATTGGATGTAAAGGCAGGGGTTAATTAGAGCCCAGATCCAGGTGGGTTGCTGGGAGGGGCTTTGCTTCCCTGGAATCATGATGTTGAAGGGCCACATACATAACCCCTTTGAAAACAGACCTGCACACCAGACTGACAATTTCCTTGAACATCCGATTGCCTAAAGGCAAAACAAAAGTCAGAAACTCAGAAGTTTACTCTAAAGTCAGTCTTACCACTGCCTACTTATTGGCAATTCAGACAATGGGAAATTAGCCATACTGGCAACAAAGGTTCACTACTCTGTCCGTCAGTCATTTGAAAGCATTCTGATTTCGATGATCAGTTGGTACAACACAAGTGAGCTGCTTACTTGTTCGTATGATTATTTGCAAGCATGTAGTTTAGTAGTTATGTCAATAAAGGAAAATACCTGTATATTTTTCGAGGCATGGCAGTAGTCAGCATTTATTATATATTGTATATTGTATATTTTCCTCTTCTGTTTTTTCGGTCATTTCAGTTGGTAGATGTGTAGTAGCATTCTGTGTTTTTTTTCTGTATGTATGTTGGATAATGTTATCTGGCTATGTGTTGGGCAAGCATTCACCATGTATTGCTTTTTAATTCACAAACAATACCATCCCTCCAACTCCTTTAATATGGACTCCCCGAAGTCAGTCAGAAAATTGATTATTGAATTCATGTATAGTCATTGGTGTGCAAAATTGTGCAAAATGTCAAGTCATTTGGACAATAGGAATTTGGTTAAATATCGATTACAAGATTTGTACCAGACAACAAACAGGTGAAGTTAAAATAAGCGTGGTAATAATAATAATAATAATAATAATAATAATAATAATAATAAGCTATATTTTCATCAAAAGTCTAGATGAAAAAATAGTTTAAGTTAATAGTGTAATAGTCAGAAAGTGTTAAACTGGAAAGTTCAACACATTACAATTTACATTTAGTCATACTCTGACTCCAACTCCAGTAAGCCAATAATTGCTTCCAACTTGATCTGTCTAGATTTTCTGTGCTTATTGTGAAATTTTCTTTATTTTTGACATCTGTGCTCTTTATTTTTAACTATTCTTTGGATTTGTGACTTTGACTTGTTTGTCTTGAATTGCCTTTGCCTTTTTAGGCAATTCCTTTTTGCCTTTTGTGCTCCACAGAGTTCGTTTTTTGTTCTGACCATTTTTGTGAAGAATATATTTCATAGATTTCGTAGTTGTGAATGTCATATTTCTTATATAAAAATAAATTGTAGAGTGATGTGGTCATATGTAAAAAGCAAATTTCACTGGTCATGTACAAGGAAAAATAAAGTAAGTAATAAAAACTAAACGACTGATATAGTGATATGGAAATGTGTAATATGGGGAGAGGTCACTAGTGACATAAAAACAAAGGATTATAAAAGCTTCATAGTCAACAGATTTCATTGTTTCACAAGTTTATAGTTAAGATGGGATGAGTGGCTGACTTTACCATTAATAACAAAACATTACAGTTAATAATTCATAGCTGTGTGAAATTCAGTTAAAAACACCTGGGCAATGTTCAGTTCAAACATGATAAAATTCATGTTCAACAGATGTGTGGCAAGATAAAAGTACAAGGATAAAATCATAAAACGCATGTTCAATGTAACAAGATGTTCTCTGTCATTTTTGACTGCGCGCACATTCAAGGCAAGCTAAAACTGATACTGGGTTCACTTCTCTAGTTAAAGTGATGAAAATAAAGCTCCCCTCTACATGCCCACTTGTCCTTCACAACAAACACTGACACAGGCCAAGGTATAAATCCCAAACCCTACATTAGCACCGGAATCCAAACACCAGTTTCAAACATCCATACATCAGGCAGGAATCATTCATGACCTACATATTACTTTGGGAAAAGTTCTAAACGGGTAGGCACTCTCATTTATCAAAAGCGACAACATCTATTTACAGAGGTATTACCTTTAAGAAAATGAAAAAAAAAACAACATTATGAAAATGTTAAAAGAGTAAGAACATCTATAAGAGGCAGACAGTTTTGTAAGTCAAACTAACCAAACCTATTGTCTGGATGATGGGTAGAGGGCACAGCTCTTTTTGAAATTTGGGTTTGGGCACAGGTTGCTCTAGTCAGGAATCAATTTAGCTAAGCAGATAATTGAGAAAGTAGCAGCAGATTGTTTTGTACAATTCCTTCCAGTGTTTCTAATCCATAGGCATATGTATAGGCAAGGCTGAAGAATTTCCAGAACGTCTTGATTGCATCTGGACTTCATTTTAGGGCCATAAGTCTGAGCTGGAATTGGCACAACAACCACAGATGGAAAAAAACTGACTTACCAAATCCACCCTGACTGTCCAAAAACTGAACTGATTTGGTTATAAACAGTGAACCATCTCAATCCACCAACCACAACTACCATGGAGGTTAACAAGGAGGTTAACAGAGTTTGTGCCTCTTGTGTGGGGTTTCTGCTATTGCAAATCCAATGTCAAACAGCACCATTAGTCAACATAAACTTTGCTATAGATTCCATTCAAGAAAATCACAATGGACATAAAGGACCACTGAAGACCTCTTGAAAAGGTTGTCAGAAGGCCATAAGCATCTTCTTCTAAAATTGTGTGAACAATCCAAATCAAGAATAAATGGACAGATAAGTAGAAAATTTTGTATATGTTTTGGATGAGTTACACTGTTCACCTTCAGGTTTTTACACCTCACCATTTTTAAAGCTGATAGAATTAATAAGCAAATTGCCAGACGTTCACAAAATTTGGAATGCACATGTAGGATTTTAGAAGAATATTTTTGTGAATTGTGAGTTCAACCCAAAGCTCAGGCTTTCAGCTTTTAAAGTTCACAATTTTCAAACACAGTAGTGATATTGCACCTTGCATATATTTTTGTAAATGCAGGTCTGAATGCCAACAGTATTCTAAACATAAGTAGGATTATGTAGGGGTGGGAAAACTAGAGTGATGTTTCCTCCTCAGCAAACAGTGCATGTTAATATCACATGCACAGTAGTAGTAAGGAGATAATAGGTATGCTGAAGTAAATGGTTTATTAGGAAACCTACACTGAAATCTCCATGCTGTTGTGAAACATGAAATTACTATTTTGTGTCTGTTCTACATAATTATGGTCTATTTTATGTTTTTCTGTTCTTTGCTTAAGCATAAAATGGCTACTGGTAACAGCCATGTGTTAGTGAAGGTAGTGTCTGCATGTAAATTTCCAACAAATGTGAGAATATTTTTGTCCTACTTGATTCAAGTACACATATGTTTTATGTTTGGCTGAAGATGGAGGAGAGATGCTGCATCAAAAACCCTGAAGTGCTCATGTAATACCTGGGATTAAAACAGCAGATCATCTTATATACAGTATCTATGAAATACAAAGCTTTATACCAGTGACAGCATTCCAATTATAATTTTGTAAACATGACACTTCCATCACATCAGCAAACAATACATTTTCATCTGTTTCTAACTGTTTGGAATATTATTTATTTTACGTCAGTTCTGCAGAGTTATTAATTATATTATCGACTGTTTGTGGTGTATCTATACATAGTTTTTTTTCTGCATATGTTTTTATATTTGAATGTTTCATTTTTTTAATAATGGCTGTTGTTAATGGAGAGGATCAATTTCGGACTTCGAATAATAACCTTACCTTGAACTGATTTCTATTCTGTCACTTTCCTTTTAGAGCTAATAAAGGTTTCTTTTTATTGTGTGCTCCCTTGGAGAGTACAGTGTACATATACATTCACATCGGTGAAACAGGGAGATGGTTAGCAGACCAGTTCAGGGAGCACATTTGAGCTGTTAAGATCATAGACATCACAAAGCCTGTTGTAAAACACTTCACATCCCTTGAACACAGCTATACTGATCTCCCTGTTTGTGTTCTTTCACAGGGCTTCAAAGACACTTTTCAAAGAAGAAAAAAAGTTAAGCTCATTCTCTTCCTAGGATCACATATTTCAAAGTAACTTTTTAATCTATCTCTTCATCATCTCAAATAGCAGCTTTTTTCACCTACTCTCATCTTCCTTTCTTCTTCCTTGGCTTTGTTACCTCTTTACCCTCCTATTAATGTTACCTGCCTTTTCCTTTTCAGTTGAACACTTGATATAGGCTACATAGCCTAAGCATGTTTCTGCGGGGCAAAGGATAAGGCAAGGGCAAATGCCAAATGTTTGGGGTAGCAAACAGGCAAAACTCGGTTTAATTCCAAGGCAAAAATTAAGAAAACAGAGGAATTCCCACGCTCGTAGGTGATCTCCATTAGAGACCTTTAATTGGTGCTATCATTAATCACATTTTGTTTCTTAATGTACTTGCTGTTATGGTCAGGTCCGAAATGAGACTCCACCTTCCAGCCTGGGCTGGAAGAGGCAGGGCTTTCTTGGCTTTGTTGCCCTCAGTGGGCAATTTTTTGAGGCTGTGAGGGAAAAAGGAGACAAGACTGTCTAATCCCAAGGTGGTACCACATACCTTAGGTGAGCCTGGAAGGTGAAACTCTGGTGCGAATGTGTGAGTGTATATTT